>APFE030971412.1:14861-46564 GCA_000404065.3 Pinus taeda | reverse complement strand
ATCAAAATGTATGAAAATGTATGGAATGTATATTTTCTTATTTTATTGTATACTCATTTCAAGAAATTATATTTTTTATTTTTCAAAATTACAAAATAGTTAACCATGTTGTAAGTTGTAATTTTAAACAAATTCAGATTTGGATTTTACATAATTAAACAAAAAAACTATAAATATTTCTTATTAATGTTTAATTATCTAATACTAATATTATGGGTTTCCATGTTATACACCAAATGAGATTCGTTTTTGTAATTATTATGTCAAACTTTAAAGCTAAAAATTAACTTTTAACAATGCAATCTTTTATAACCAATTTGGATGTAGTTCATTGTTATGGAAGTAAAAAATGAATCTCATGAATTCTTCATTCGCATAAATCCTCTCTGTAATCAATTTGGTTGTAGTTCATTGTGATGGTAGTAAAAAATGAATCTCATGAGTTTGGTCCCACCCACACATTGGTATAGTTCCACCCAAGGAACCATTGATCTTTCTCCATGAATCATTAATATTGTACCAAGAAGCACCATAACGTATGGAATTTCTATTTCGCACAATTGAAAAAGAACTGTAAATCCTTCTACATGAGCATTTTGCTTTTGTATTGTTGAACTAAACATGGAGAGACCTTCCTGTGGCAAGAAGAATTTCTGAAACCCTTGTCCCCCCTATCACAATATATCTTAGAATTTGTCACGTTGGAGTGTAGTATCCCTAGTAAGCATATAGGAGTGTAGGGGAACACAACCTCAAAGTCAATGGGAAGCCAAGGGGAAAGGTTTCTGCATCTAAGAGGGATACCTCGATTACATAGATGTGTTTTCCTAAGCTTTTGCATTAATCAAATTTATATTTGAGGGGGAATTCAACCATAAAAAAATGCTTGACTAGATTTTCATACACAAGGGTTGATTCTACTTCAAATTTTGATACTTTGTGTTTACTCACTTTAATGCCATTACATATAACTAATAATTTGTAAGTCCTTGTCTCAATTGATCTCATTTTATTTCAATTGTGAAGTGACTAAGCCTTGAACCACAAATCCTCATAGCTAAAATTTACAAAGTATGCATTGCCTCATTTCCTCTCATTTTACTTCAGTTAAATGGAGAAACTATGCCTTAGCCCCAAACCCACACAACTAAGCTTTGCACACTATAGAATCCTCTCTCTCCCTAGTATTGCACTTGGTTTAGATATACGTTCCTTAGAAGAGAAGAAATGTCTCACTAAATACCCTACATGTTAACTTATCATCTGATACCATTACATTTTCCAAGCATTGATGACATTAATAAAATTTCAAAATTCAATTTCACACTCATTTGATGTAATCACCATGTTTCATAAATTTCAGGTAAACTCTATAAATAAATCTAAGTAATTATTTTGCATTTTTTCATTGATTCTAAATTATCAAGTGAGAAAACTGTAGATGCATCCTTATTTTTAAAGTACAATCATCCAAAAAACTCATCAAAGACTAAATATAGGTTAAAACCTTTATGGAGTGAAAAATATTGTTGGCATCCTCCAAAATAACACTACTTTCAGAAGCTGGGTTCAGTTTTTACCACAAATGCAAGAACCAAAGTGAGAAGCTTATTTTAAAGTTTTTATAACATGATATATTATAAAAAAAATTGAAGCACACAATACAAGAAAGGTTTTGTATCTAGTATCATTCTAGATAGAGAAAAGTACTCGTTAGGCTATCTATGACATGAGTAAGAATTGCTACCCACCTACTTTCAAAATCATCATGGAAATTTACAGATTAAAAAAGGAATTGATTAGGCTACCTATGACTAAATAAGAGTTATTCCCCACCTTTCCAAACTATCATGTACGTTTAAGCTATCTGATTATCAACATCCTTTCTATGTTGCAACACGTTACAACTTTCCATTATATTTATGTATTATATGAGTTGATATACTTGTATGGTGCATAAATTCCAAAATAATTGTCCAAATACCCATGTTTCCACTAAATTAATTGTTTAAGTAAGAGACACAGTTTATTTTAGGAAGCATGCATCAATCAATCATTGCTCTATCATAGTTTACAAACCCAACCAATTTTTCATACACAAACACATTCAAGACTAATCCACAATAACAAACAATGCTCAAAAAAATATTCTTCATCAAACATCTACCAATGCATAAACAATGAGGAGACAAGAGACACATCAAATATCTGATCAACCAGGGCCAAAACCTCTCCAACATGAGAGGAAAACCCAAATAGATCTTCTTCTTATATAGACTTCAATTGATGAATACCAAGACCATGGCCTAGACCCTTGACTCAATGACCTCTCCAAGACCAAGTCACAAGCCTCCTTGATTCAACTTCCTTCTTTTTCCTTGATTCAACGATGATCAAGCTTCTTCCTTCAATAACTCAACTATCCTTCAAATTTCACTTCCATTGATCAGATCTGTAGTTCTTGGCCCTCTTGCATAAACCCTAGAACGTGTGGTTGACCAACCTTTTGAACCTTGATCTTCTTCGCTTCGATGGTATGAACTCTTATTATAATTTGGTGTGTAACCTTTCTTATCTTCTTCCTTGATTCAACTTCTTGGACAACAACAAGATCTTCGACCTTTTCTACAGTAGATAGTTCTTCCTTCCTTCGCACGTGTGGATCTATTAGCCTTAAAACATACCCATAAACAACACCAAAATATTCTCTCTTTGTTTCCTTCTCTTGGTTGGTTATCTTCGCACTTCTTATTACAGACTTACTTAACCACAATTTGCTTGTCCACAAATGGAGGATGAGTTGCCATATATATAGTGTTTTTTCCATTAAAAGCACGTGCTAGGAAGTGTTAAGAAGTGATAGGGGAACACAAGGGAGAAATAGGTGAAATAATGCATGCAAATGAATGATTAAGATTTTGTGACAGGAAGTGTTAGTGAGTTCCAGGTGTGCTAAGGAGGGAGTGATAAGGTATGCTAGGCATTGTTAAGGCCTGTTAGAAGCTAGGGAAACATGCCAAGATGTGTCAGGTGTTAGGGTGTGCCAATGCATGCCAAGGAGTGTTATGGAGTGCCAAGGAAACATAAGGGAGCACTAGTTTCAAATGCATGGAAATAAATGACTAAGAGTGTGTGACAAGGAGTGCGAGCCAGTTATAGGTGTGCTAAGGAGGGGACGACAAGGTATGTTAGGTGGTGCCAAGAAATGCTAGAGTGTTAGGGTGACATGCTAGGGTATGTCAATGCGTGTCAAGGTGTGTCAATGTGTGTCAAGGAGTGTTAGGGAATGCGACATAAACACAAAGGAAAACTAGTTCAAAATTCATGGAAATGAATGAATGCGAGTGTATGATAGGGAGTGTCAGTGAATTCCAAGTGTTCTCAGGAGGGAGTGACAAAGTTATATACTAGCTAGTTCCAAGACATGCAAGAGTGCCATGACATGTCAAGGAGTGGTACGGTATGATGGGGAGTGCTAAAGCATGCCATGGAATGCAGGGAATGCCAACATGTGCCACATAGTGCCAAGGGATTGTTAGACATGCCAAGTGCTATGCCATGTCAAGATGTAAACTATGTTGCTTAGTTGTTTTATGGCCATGGTTAGATGTGAGCCTTGACTTGGTAACTTCTTAAGTGGGATGAGCTAAGATTGGGCATGAGTAGCCTATGATGAGTTATAGGCCATTCTTACGTGAACAAGGGATATTATAGTTGTAGTAACTGTAACATGGTCAAGATGTTGTAGTCGAGGTAGGACTTGGTTGGTTCCCAAGTCTTAAAACCAATAAGGGTAGTTATGAGGGCATGCCAAGGAACGAAAAGGTGTGATAACACATGCTAGATAGTGTCAGTACATGTGAAGGAGTGTTGGGGAGTGTGAGGGCATCATAAGGGAGAACTAGGTCAAAGTGCATGGAAACAAACAAATAAGAGTGTGTTCTAGGTGTCCCAAGGATGAAGTGTATTAGGATCATTTCATAATAAGACTTGCAATAGGTAAGCCTATGATTACGATAAGGGGATGGAAAAAGCAATTTTAGACAAAGGGAGACTTTGGTCTATGGACAACACTATTTTTTCAATGACTTGGTTGGGTTCCCAAGTCACAAAACAATTAAGGCTATCTATGATGGAATGATAGCTAGGGAGTCCCAAGGTGTGCAAGGAATGCCTGGAAGTGATAACACATGCTAGAAAGTTCCAAGGCATGTTAGTCATTCCAAGACATGCCAAGTGCTAAGACATGCCAAGAGGTGTTAGGTGCTAGGGTGTGGTGCCAATGCATGCTAGGGTGTGCTAGGGAAACACAAGGGAGGACTACTTTCAATTTCATGTAAATGAATGAACAAGAATGTGCGATAGGGAGTGTTAGAAATTTCTGGGTGTGCTAAGGAGGCATTGACAAGGTATGTTAGGTAGTGTCAGGGAAACACAAGGAAGGACTAGCTTCAATTACATGGAAATGAATGAATAATAGTGTATGATAGGGAGTTTTAGAAAGTTTTGGGGATGCTAAGGAGGAATCTCTAGACAAATTTTAGGAGGGTTTGGAGAAAATTTTGTGTTTTGGTGTAGACTTGCAATTTTTTAGCAATTTTCTGTCTAGGAGTGCAGTGAGCTCACAGTGTTCTTGTTACTCAGGGCTCCAAATGATGTAAAATCAGCATTTTTGGAAAGTGTATTACCCCATCTCAAACCCCATTTTCCCACTTTCCTGGTTTGGGGCTCAAGCTTTCAGAAATTTGCAAAAAGAGAGGCCAAAAATCACCTTTATGCCCCTCTCTTTCCATTTCGTTGCGCACCCGGAGATACCTTGGGAGAATTGCCATATCTTAGCCAAAAATGGGTCATTTTGAGTGAAAAAATACTCCAAAGACATATACACTCTCCTAGATTTCCCGAAATGGCTTCTAATCTAGATTTGGACTTCAGAAAGGCACTCAAAAATGGCCTCCAGTAGCTCGCTGTACACCTGGAAATTTCTGAGATTTTTGTAAAATGTTTCACTATGTAATGTTTTGTAATTCCTAGTTTGACTTTGGTAAAAGTCAAAAGGGTGAAGTAGATGAATGTGAGGGGTAAAATTAAATGTAAATAATGGGTGGTTATTATTTATAAGTCGTTTTGATGTAACTTTGACCTCATTTATGAGAGAGGTTGGAGTCAAAGTTAATTGTAGAAGTCGTTTTTAACTTCCCTAGACATTAGGGTTTGGTTAGAACACCTCATGGAACAGTTCCAAGAGTCATTGATTCAACCCTTTAGAGTGGTGGGATGTTGTTTTGGTCTTTATGTATCAGTTTCTCAGTGATAGAACATGTTGGATTTCAGAGGAGAGAACTATTGTAGCTTGTACTTGGACATTTTCTAGAAATCAAAGGACACAATTTGCAACTATTATCTAGGAATTCATGTGGACTAAGTTTATGATGTTATTTTTTCTCAGTAATGGCTTTATATGTTCAAAGATATTAATCTTCTCTTTCCATTCATCAATTATTCAATGGTTTTCCTTATAGTTTATAAATAAAATTCTTTGCATAAAGCTCTGCTTTGATGGAAAAATCGTTATGTGTTACTTTATTTCTTGTTTAATGAATTCACGTTTCATGCTCATTAAGACCTTTCACTTCTTCTAAACACTACACTACACCGACAAACCCTAAGATCCATCACAAAAGTAATGCTACCCTGCTCCTTTTTATATTTGTTGTTGTAACCCTTTGATCCTCTGACCTAGCTACCTGGTTTTTCTCCCTTATCCAACAAGAAAACCCTAAATTTTCCAAAACTCACCTGAGCCTAGCTATCTAGCCTAAAATCCTTTGCATTCTATTCATCTCTTTGTTGTGATTTCATAGAGATAACCCTCTCTAGTTTGGAAGGGCTAGCCACCAAGCTAAAAGCTTGGTCTATGATTACCTCTTTCGATCTCCTCATCAGCCTGGGACATTGTGGAGGATAACAAAGGGCATGAAAACTAAGGAGTGCCAAGGTGTTCTAGTGAATGTAATGTTACCAAGTCATGGAAAAATGTAATTCTAGTTGTAAGGTTATGATTGCCAAGGTGTGTTAGGGAATTCTAGGGCATGCTAACATGTTCCAGACAGTACGAAGACATGTCAAACAAGATAATATGTGCCAAGTGCTAAGGCATGCCAAGATGTACAAGGGTGTGACAATGCATGCTAGGTACTGTCAAGGGAACAAAAGGGAGGAAAAAGTTAAACTACAAGGAAATTAGCACATAATAGGGTTAATAAGTCATCAATTTACCTTTTCCTTGAGGGGCATGCTAGGAAAACCAACACTAGGTGTCAAGTGCCAAGTGTCAATGCATTCTAAGTGCCAAATCTTCCTCTGTTTCTTCTCATCTAGTTTCCAATAATTGATCTCAAATAAATTTAATATTAAACCATGCCAAATCATACCAATTCATCTCAACGCATGCCAAACATGCTAATACTTACCAAGTTCCAACACGTGCCAAGTGCCAATGTATGTCAAGGAGTGTGATGCATGCTATGAAGTGGAAGATCATATAGAAGAGTGATAAGGTGTGCTAGAGAGTGCCAATGCATGCTGAGGAGTGTTAGGGAGTACTGGAAAACACAAGGGAGCACTAGGTCAAAATGCATGGAAGTGAATGAATATAAGGGCATGTCGGGGAGTGTTAATGAGCGCTAGTTGTCATGCTAAGGAAAGAGTGACAAGGTATGCTAAGAATGGGTAAGGCACACTGGGGAATATCAAGGAATGTCAAGAATTGCTACAGTGTGCTAGGTATTTTCGGGGTGTGTTAGCATGTCCCAAATAGTTCCAAGGCATTCCAGGTGCTAAGACATGCTAGGATGTGCATGGTGCCATAATATGCCAATATGTGTCAAGCAGTTTCAAGGAAACAAAATGAATAACCAAGCCAAAATGCAAGGAAATGAACACATAAGAGGGTTAAGAAGTCAGGAATTTATATTTTTCAAAATGGGCATGCTAGGCACACTAATAATATGTCCTAATACATGCCAAGCGCCAATGTTTGCCAAGTGCTAATGTTTTTCAAATGCAATATTATGCCAAGGTGTTCTAGGGCATGCCAACACATGATAGGGGAGTGCTATGCTATGCTAGGGCATGCTAACATGTGCTTGGGCATCCTAATTATGGCAAAATGTTCTAGGTACAAAGATTTTCCAAGACATGCGAGGTGCCAAGGAATGTTAGTGTACTATTCCAAACCATGTTAAGGTGTGCCATGAGTGTTGAGGAGTGCTAGGTATCTCTCATTAATAGAATTGATAGAGCTTGATTATGTATTAAATAATATAGTTCCTACACACACTAGTGGAACTTTATTTAAATGAAATTTTGTAGATAATAAACCTAATAGAGATAAATTATGTGTTGACTCATAGGAAAACTATATTCTTATGACTTGATGGAAATGATACACACTAATTAATTCTTAACAAATTGACTGACTATTATAACCATTATGACCTTGGACACATAATAAAAAAGACTCCACAACAATGGTCTTAAATCATTATCTTTTGACAAAAAATATAGTATCAAGTACATAGATTCATCAAAACTCATTGGAATGATAAATGATGACGAACATTTTTTGACCATCACCAAAAGTAACCAAAAAGATCATTGGTGAGGTTCAATAAAATATCATCACTAGAAGTGTCACCTAAAATAGAATTAGTGATGGGCCTTTAACAATCCTCACCAAAATTGTCACCAAATAAAAAATTAGTGACGAGCCTTTAACCACCCTCATCAAAAGTGTCATTGAAAATGGATATGGTGACAAACCTTAAAGGACCATCACTATATACACTTACAACAATGATTTTTTAAAGACCGTCACCATATGCAACATTGGTGATGGACCTTAAAGGTCTGTCACAGGAATGAGGCGTCATAAAAAACTCATTGGAATGATCAATGATGACAAACATTTATTGACCGCCACCAAAAGTAACCAAAAATATCATTGGTGATGGTCAATAAAATATCGTCACTAGAAGTGTCACCAAAGAGAGAATTAGTGATGGGCATTTAATGACCCTCACCAAAAGTGTCACCAAAGAGAGAATTAGTGACAAATCTTTAATGAACCTCACCAAAAGTTTCATTGAAAATGGCTTTGGTGACAAACCTTAAAGGACCATCACTATATACACTTACATCAACGCTTTTTTAAAGATCATCATCATATGTCACATTGGTAATAGACCTTAAAGGTTCATCACAGGCATGACCCTCACCAATGACCTTTTTTCTTGTAGTGTTGGCTTTGATGTTGGCTAGGACTGGACATTACACAATCCTAGTGGCCAAGACTCTAGGACTGGCTCCTGGAACTATGAAGTGCATAGTTGGCTAGTTATTGGCAGCCTCTGTGCAATTCCTAGAGCCAAGGGAGAGCCTTGAGATCCAGAAATGCTCAGAGGATGCTGGGAAGTGCTAGATCCGGGCCAAGGAAGCCCAAATTTTCCCAAGGGAAACATGAAAATGAGCATATATGAATGTGTGATTGAAGGTTGGTGTAGATTTGAGTTAACAAAAATGCATGCAATAAGAAAAAGTGCAGAAATCAATCGAAACAAAGAACAATGAAGCTTGTGGAGAGAGTCGCTGCAACGATGAATACTAGTGCAAAAACTGGGTTATGCATGCGACACTTAGGAAAGGTAATGAGAAAATTAAAACAATGCTTCTACAAGCTAAAAAAATAAAAATGCCAACAATCGTTCAATACAATGGGTAAAACAACACTCTCACAAGCCAAGGAAACAATAGCAGCAGAGAAAGAAGAAAAAGACTAGAAAAGAAAAACTTACCCGAAAAAGCTGTGAAGATCGTGCCAAAGGTTCCTAGATGCCTCGGGAATTCCAGATCTCCATTTTCAAATGTGAAAATGAGCTCTGGCGGCACCCATTAAATAGATTGAGTCAATTTAGCGTTTATGATGCGAAGGCCAAAAAGCTAGGAAAAAGCAACACTTGGCGACAATTTCTAAAATTAGCTCAAGTGTAACTACAACTCCTAAAAATAGATCCTTATTTTTAGGGATGATTTTTCACTTTTTGCATTTTTTTTCTTTTTCAGGAAAGGATGCCATACATGCATGGAGAAATTACACAGTTCCAAGGGAACTGGTCAGCTTACCAACACATGCATTAGGCAGCAGCTGAGGGAATTATTTTGTGTAATTCCTAGACTGAGTGGATTTGGATACCTCTCATGTTCTATACATTTTCCTAGCTAAAGACAAGCTTCCAGCCAGGTTTGTGCAATCCTGGAGTTGAAGCTCACTGTTGGGCTGAACTGCGCATTTCCTGAGAGTAAGGCTGGTTACCCTCTAGGATTGTGCAGATTGTCAAGGGAGTGTTAGAACCGGATCGCAACCAAGTGAAGAGGTCAAATTTTCGTTAGATAGCACAATAAGTAAGCAAAGACAAGATGTAAAGTGAAACATAAAACTCAATGAAAGCACAAGTACCTGGGCAGTGTGAGATAAGCTGCTGGGATTTTAGGAGGGAGGCTCCAAAACGAAGCTTAGGCAAAATTTTGGAGGGTGGTGGTAGCCACTAAAAAAACTTGTAAGGTCCAACCATAGCTCTGATCACTATAATTAGAACTTAAACAAACAATCAACACAATCCCAAGATATATGACATCTATGTAGAATTATCCAATCACTTTATTCAATGGATTAACATAACATTGAAATACATGAATGTCAAAAGAAGGTAAAACATATAGGAAAATGGTATACTCTTTGTATTAATATGAAAGGAGAGATTTTATAACAAAAAATGGAAGTTTCTCTTGTAGAAATCTCCCCATGTTGACCTTTCCTTCCTTGCCACAATGTACACCTCAAATTCACCCTAATGCATGGGAATGATAACTCACTTATGATCAAAGAAGCAACATAAGGATATGATTAGTCTCCAAACTCCAACCTTTAGCTTGTGGATGGAAATAAATATATAAGAGAGGATGGTAGTTTAGGAATTCTTATCCATTCACCAATCTAGACTTGAGATCCACTCTTCATAGGAGGATGAGCTGAAGGGATAAGTGCTAAAAATATGCAACTGTTGTCAAATTCAACTTTGAACAACTCACTTGATGGAGATAATTATAGCATTGAATTCTTATTTTTGAGAGGACCAAAATTGACCTAAAGATCACTTAAATCGAATAAGGGAAAGAGTAATTATGAAGAAAAGCCCACATGTGCACATTTGATAAGGTCAACCCTAAAGCAAAGTGGACCACCTTGAAAGGCTATTTATAAAAGTGCCCTCTACCTCATTTGGACACAATGATGAGACACTCTTTTGTCTTGGTTTTTGGCTCACTTAGGTATGACACTCATTCACAGAGGATCGGGTTTCCTATGAGGTGAAATTGTAGGGTCTGAAGCTCACATTTTTTATTTAGGGTTTTGGGCCCCAGTCACCAGCAAAAAATAGGAAGAATTCGATTGTAGTCACATGCAAAAAATATCATCCATATGACTAGAGCCTTCCACTTGCATGGACAACTTTGCATCCATGCAACTAGGGGTTTAGGGTTTTCGCAGTCAAAATCTAACCCCAGTCACTTGCATGCTTATAAGCTTAAGGGAGTGACTAGGAGAGATATAATCACTTGCATGACACCTCCTTCATGTGACCGAGATCTAAAATATGAAATCTCAATCTCTCAAATATTTCACTCAGTTTATGCATGGTTCGGTAATGACTGCAGATAGTGACAATTCGCTACAGTCTTCTAAATTAGGGTTTTGAGCATATACATTGTTGGGTTCATTTCATTGATGTTTTAGTTCTTTTGTTGGTTAATTGCATAGATGAAGATATGGATTATTGTACTCTCTTTTTATGAATTATTTGATGAAAATCTAAGAATAAGAATTTGCAAGGGTTTTCCCCATAATGGGTTTTGCCCTAGTCTCTAACCAATCCTGGTGTCTCTATGTGTGCATGCTTTTCTTCTATTCTTCCTTTATGTTCTACTGCAGTGATGATGGCGATATTATTCTTTCTACATAGTTTCATATGATGATGAATAATGATGTAAATATGAATAATGTTATGTTGTTATGTGGTGAAATTAAAGTGTTAATGAAGAAATAAAATTATGAAAGCAAAGAACAATATATCCCTAATAAAAATTAACAATAAGAGGTGAAATATCCAAGGTACGATGAGATAAGATTCAAAGTTCTTATCCAAGGTAAATGGTTGTAACAACTTCTGGAGACTTCTAGAAGAGGAAGCTTCGGGATTCTTTTTATTTTTCCTGAATTTCTAGAATTAGTGCACCCCCAACAAGGGTCAACCTACTTTGATCAAAGAGGGTGAAAAACTAAGCAAACTATTGGTGAATGTAGGTCCCTTGAGGGCCACGGTGCATTGGGCTTTAAAAACACTTAAATTAAGTAGTCAAGGTCAGAAACTTAGGAATTTGGGAGTGTCATACTTAGGGCTTTGTGCAGGGATGAGGATAAGATGTTCATGGATGTCTATTGATCTATTTTGTAGGCCTATTGATGAGATGTGACAAAATGGGCTATAAAATATTTCCCCCTAAAGCACAAAGTCAGAAATGGAAATTGATGACTGAAGTGCTTTATCTTGTGACAAGTTTGAATTAAGAACAACTGGTTAGATCATCATCTATTACAATACATTTTCATCATGATATCTTTGCTGAGGGAGGCATACCCATACTCAACACATAAGCCAACATTAGATGTAAAAATATCAAAAAGTCATGTCAATTGATGATTATGCATGGATTCGTGATTGGATGATGGTAT
This sequence comes from Pinus taeda, assembly GCA_000404065.3. Lineage (NCBI taxonomy): Eukaryota > Viridiplantae > Streptophyta > Pinopsida > Pinales > Pinaceae > Pinus > Pinus taeda. Next base: position 34,713 of record APFE030971412.1, on the reverse strand, counting down.
GATCATATCCATCACGCTTTGTAATCTTTCATTAATCCTAAAAATGTAGACGGGATGGATGGAAACAGATCCAGGGTCTTCTATCTCGTTCACTTGATCATCCAATGTATGAGTCTAACCATGTGAATTAGTGAGCTGAAGTCGAACATGGGAGACACCATCTAATTACCAACCAATGGTGTAAGTTGTAACACCCTCATCCCACATCTACCCAAGTAACTAGCCAACCAAGGTAAATATACGATGAGAGGCCACTATAATGGGATTCAACCTCCTAAGTCACCTTAAGGAAGTGGAATCAACGGAATAACACCACACAGACCTTCCACATCAACAACAAAAATTCCCAGGAGTCATCCCAACCACTCAGGTACCTAGCCCCTAAGATCAACTAAAGTTTTAGTGCATCAAACCCCTAAACGCTCCCTTGATATCGACAAGGGTGCTTCTCGGAGGCTCTGGACCCTCCCACAACAAGGGCAAGGGTGCTTCCAAGGACTCTTTTCCCCAGTGTTGTGCCTATAACTTTGGGATTTGTGCAACTTTTTTAGACCTAGAGCCCAGGTCACTACCCAGAACTCAATGACACCTTCAGAAATAAAATTTCATAGCAGAACAAAGATACATTTATAAAAACATCAACAAGGACTAGATTGGACCCCTACTAGCCATGACAGACATTTCATCAAACATGATACAAATATGTAATCTATAGGTTTAAACAAAAAATATGAGCATAGGGGTCTCATACTTATTTCAAAATCGCTAAGAAACATTTCTCCTTAATATTGTTAGTTACATTGTCATCTATTAGGTCATAGATACATTGTTCATTCATTTACAAATAAAAACATGAGGAGATGCATACATCATCATTGCTATAATACATGCTTATAAATAGCATAATAACAACAAAATATCAAGGATACCTCAGCCATAGAATCCACATATAAACTGGTACATTTACACATAAGATACCAAGGAAAGAACCTATTATTAATGAATGCAAAATCTAACTCGGTGTGGGACTACCACGTTCCACCCAACCATAGATTGGATGAGCCAAATATCTCCTTAGGAAATCTCCCCCATGCCATATTCCAAGCATGATTGTAGGACTCAAACCAAAAGAACCAACCAAGGCATTTTGAGGCTAAACCACCTCACCCTCATCGATAGAAACTGGTCTTTAATGCAATCCACACTGGATCACTAGGCCAAAACAAGCGTGGATCCCACTGTATTTCTCCACCTACCCCGTGAGGAATTTTCCTATCTCCTAGTCTCTAGGCTTTACCACAATCTATAGTCCGATCGAGGGATCACTAGGCCATAACTGAGACATTGGTCTTTGGGCTTTACCACAATCCATCCCATATCACTAGGGTCTAATGGTGAGACTCCACTCTCTAGGCTTTACCATACACCCCATCCTGGGATTACTAAGCCTGATGGAGGGAACCCACCTTTAGGATTTATCTTATATCCGCCCATTAAATAGTCAAGGATTACTAGGCCCACAGAGGCACATAATACTTGACTTTACCGCAACCAACAATCTTGTTCAGGGGTCACTAGGCCAGTGGATTTATCGCAATCTATAGTCTGATTCGAGGAACACTAGGCCATGTGTTATTTATTTTGGAGATCAACATCACTCAGTATTGAATCCATCTGATAATCTAGCTCAACCAAAACATGCGAACCTGATCACACCATCGCTATTCAAAAATGGTAAGGCTAGGCTGAAAGCACTATCACACTTGGCAAAACCCATGCCATGACAGCAAAGAGACACATGCAATACCATGCATGCCAAATCTATCAAGGAAAACACACATGCAATACCATGCATGCCAAATCTATCAAGGAAAACACACATGCAAATCAATACCTACAAAGAATCTTGTTCTACTTGCTTGATCTTCTCTTCCTTGCTTTTTCATTCCTTCCTATTGCCTTCTTTTTCCTTTCTTGATCCAATGTCAATGTGCTCCAAGAAAACTCAAGTGTCCAAGAGTATGAGAGAGAGAGAGACTAGAAGAGAGCTCCACCAAAACTTGTCAAAAGCTTGTCAACCGATCCTTAGAAGCCTTTTTATGAATGAGGCCTCTATTTTCTTCATTTTCCATTATTTTCCTTTAATTTCCTCCTCACATGCAACCTGTGACCTTTCACCTTCCTTTTCTCCTAATTTCCATTATTTTCATAAATAAATGTGTGAAAAATGCCATTTTTCCTTTCCAAATTCCTTTTCCATTGCCTTTGCCAATTTCCTTAGCCATAATAAACTGAATGAACACCAACTATGATGTATTTCACACCATTCTTCTTGGAATATGTGTCCCATGACCATGGTCTTATTTATTTCTACATGTATTTTTAACCAGGGATGTTACAGAACCCTCCCCCTTGGGGGAACACTATCCTCGATGTTCAATGACACATATAACTAACAACACTGTTAAAAACAAAATTGGAGATTTATAACATAGCTCGTTGTAATATTTACAATATGGAACTGCTGAAACATGACAATCATACAATTTACTGGAGATATATAACACAAATCATGATGGTATTTACAATAACAACCACATATACTTAATCACATTTTCTTCAACTAGAAAATAACTATACTATCTATGGAGCTTTATAAACCAACTCGATACAGTATTTACAATAATTTACACATATTCACATTTTCTCCACCAACAAATAAAAAAATACAGTTCCCATATCAATAAACAAGCGAATCCAGAGGATCACACCTCCACCCTCAAAAGTAGTACTAGGATTCACCTCCTTCCTAGGAATTCCATAATCCACTATCAAATTCAAAGCTCCATCTAATTTCTAGTACTACAATCCCGTGCTACATTTCCCCTCAATGAACAGTTACCAACTCATTGTTCCAGGGCGCACTCCTAATATGCATCTGATTCCATCTGAAAATGCTAATGACCAAAACAAATTCATCACAGACCTTCACTTCTCTGCTACACAGTCCCTCAGGCAATCCAATCACCCCTTCCATGCAATCACTCACCTTCCAAGTTCCCTGACATCCCCTATCCTGGGTGATCCATCCCTTGGCAAGGTTTCCTCGAATTAGAAGGAAGAACAACCAAGGCATATACCTACCTCAAAACCATCATATCGATCATAGCATGGTAATGGAAATCAATGGAAACTTTTGGGTACCAGTTTCCCACAATGGACTTGCTCCTAAAGTGCTTTACCAACATACTACTACTTGTTTAAATTCCTTTTGTTGCTCCTACTAATTCTTGCAGTCGATTTCAACCACTCAACCCGGGCATTTCCCATGCTTTCATGTACTAAGCACATAACTTCCATTAGATTTAAAATAAATTGAAATAAATTCACATCGCACCTCATTGGTAGCTCATCAATAAGGCACACTTGCAATCCTGTTTAATTCATGTCACAACAAGTCAAACTAGCATCTTTGATCAAATCATTATGTATAAATATATCACATTAGGGTAGCTCAAAACATAACCATGATAAATCAAAATCATGAATCACATGTAATCATCATAAACTAGAATCATAGATCACATATAACCATCATAAATCAGAATCATAGGTCATACTTATAATAAAACTAAAATAAAATACTAATGCTTATCCTTCATTAGTCTTTCCTTCTTCCTTTGTTTGTTCTATACACACACTGAATCGGTTACCACTCCGGCGAGCACCCAGTGCCTTTTCTTCTCTTCAATCACGTACACATACATAATGAACATGAAAACACATACATCCACACAAATCATATGAAATCACACAATGCATACACTTATACCTAATACACATAATGACACATACACCCACAACTGGTGTACAACACAACACAATACATACTCCTACATCTGGTGTACAACACAATATACATACGTACACATAGTACTAAACAACGAATACACATGTCATAATACCATGACTACACAATGCACATACTAGTATCGCATGCCTGCAACACACCATGTATGAGATGCACACAATACCACATGTACACTAGTATCATATTTACAACATGTACATAGTACCACCTATACACCACACCATCTGCACAATATGTGCACACATCACATGTACACAACACCACCTGCACAATGTGTACACAATGCAATATGTCAATGGCACCACCTGTACAATGTGTACACAATATCTCATGTATAAAACACCACATGTATGACATGTAAACGACACCACATGTACACAATGCCACATGCATGACATGCACACAACACCATATGTATAACATGTACACATAACCACGTGCACATAGCACAACATGTACAATCATGCACATAACACCATATGTACAACATGCACACAACACCGTATGTATTTAGTACTGCATATACAACATGTACATAGCCTCATATGTACATAACACTGCATATCCAACATGCGCACAACACCATATGCACACAACATCGCGTATCCAACATGTGCATAGTACAATATGTACACAACACTACATATCCAACATGTACATAGCACCATCTATACCCAACACTGCATATGTAATATACACGCAACACCATATATACAACATGCATACAACATCATATGTACACAATAGTACATATAGAACATTACACATCACCATAGGTATAATCACTAAATATACAACATGCACAACATATATACAACAATATAACTGCACATCCAAAACCATACAACCTCTACCAAGCAACCTTGCTTCCAATGTCTCTTTGCCATCCATGCTTATCTTAGCATGCCACAGATCGTGTTGTTTTCATTCCGTTGATGTATCTCTCAGCATAGCTTGTGATAACATAAATATAGACATAGTATAATGACATAATATCAATTCATATCCATATGATACTGACCTCATATATTTGTCATGAATATTCTTCCCACTTGATTCCTCGTAAACCAAGAACCTCTTCATGTCATTCACTTGCATAAGAAATGATTCCTCCACATGAATGATCCCTGGTGACCCTATCAGACAATGACATACATACATATATGCATATAAACATTAACATACAATAATCATGATCACAACATAATTGCTAGATCTCAAGGTCAAGGTGAAGAGAACTTCCTTCACCCATGCACAATGTCTACAACCTTGAGAATAATTGTTCCCAACATAGCCAAGGAATCACATCCATTCACTTTACGTTTCCTGATTACTCTTCTCATGATTGTCCTATCACCATCCATTTACCTCAATGGAGCCAACCAATCCAACTAGCTTCCATACACTTTCTTTCAGTTTCCCTTATACATGCACTAAGCTTCATCGAGGCCTTACATCATGTCTTGGGTCCCACACAACTCTCCCAGAGTTCCATCAACTTTCTTCTTTCCCAACCAATTCCCAAGACTCAAAACATAAAACACAAAGACAAGGAAAAGAAACAACAAGAAGAAAACCATGAAAACTAATAACAATATGGCACCACAACCAAAGTGGCATGATCATGCACTAGACACAATCAAGACTACAAATGAAGCACAACAAATCACAAAATATATAAGAATGAAACTAGAAACAAACACCATGACTCCATCCCCATGGTTCCCAGTGACTCCAAGTGAAATCTCAACCCGAGCCTTCTTTAATATTTCATGGAAATCTATTTTTCCATGCAATCTCCTACATCATACTACCATAAACACATAATTGTCAGTGCATAAGTAAATGTAACAACATACTAGTTACCTACTAATACCAAGCATGTTACCTTGGAACTATTCACACATGTCGATCACATGTTCCAAAGATTAAGGCAACATATCGATTACTTAGAAATCAACCTTCACCAAGTCTAATAATCATGTCATAATCAAAATCAACTCACATTCATCAGTCATAACACATAATGTTACACTCAAGCACATATAAGCTATCTCAACACATATGTGTTAGTACGACCATCTTAAAACAAGATCATTTCTTCATGCAATCTTATAGACACCTACTCATATCATGAAATTAATCAAACTTTCAAACAAACTATAAATGTACCATGTTAGATAAATCAACTAGATGACATAATAGAAACCAAACACTCAAACACCAATTAGACGACATAATCAAATAGTTAAGCACCAAATATACGACATAAGCAAACTCATGCTTTAATGTATCTTAGTGGAGGCTATCTTCTCTACACTATCAAGGTAGATTAGCATGATATAACTTCACAACATATCAACTGAACAATAAATACGGTTATGATATCCATAACAATAGCTAGCTAACATGTTCACATTATAAACTCATAAATTATTATCATTCATGCATAATAATCACATTTGCACCATCAGTCTATATTAGTTTGACATTATATCACAACATATTAACTCATACCTTAATGTCATAACCCTAACCATTTGCATAGACCAATACAATTTAGCAAGATACATATAACATCAAGATATTAATGCTATAACCCTAATCATCAAGTTAACAACAATAAGTTAACATATAACATGCTCATCAACAACATATAACATAATCATCGAGCTAACTACAAGTGAACATATAACATATTCATCAATGACATATAACATAATCATCAAGTTAACTAACATAAAACAATGACAACAATGCATACAACCATAGGTTATTATCATTCATGACTATCTGACACGTGCATATGACTACACTAATCAACTAGCATTGATCATGTATGTAACCATAACATCAATAGAATGAAAGACATACACATAACCATAATGCATATACCAATTCTTAACCTACATACTTGCATGCCCAACATACAAGCATGTCTGACGACATGCTCTTGCCTCAAAATTTAGTGTTGTAACCTCGCTCTAATAGTCTTCATTTTCTACTTTACCTCATTCAACACATTAGCATCATAATGGACAAATAACATCATGATGACCTAATTTCATACAGTGACCTCACAATGCATGTCTTGCCTACCATACATGCATAACCATAACCATGACAATGCATGCATAAAAACATATAGACACTGACATGCATAACAAATGCATATACAACCAACATTCATTCATGACAAACACATCGCGACAACAACATCATCAACTCCTACATGGCGACACAATGACGAAATGACCACCACCATGCATACACAATAAGTACATAGTCCAAAAACATAAAGAACACATATGCAACTGACATGCATGCATGAAAAACAAATTCTGCCCATCCATTCCAAGGGTTGAACCATGGCTCTGATACCACTCTGTTGTATCTGATATAACCCAAAGAGAGTGCAACCTACTCTGATACCACTTTGTAACACCCTCATCTGACATCTATCCAAGTAACCTGCCAACCGAGGTAAATATGCGATGAGAGACCACTATAATGGGATTCAACATGCTAAGTCACCTTACGGAAGTGGAATCGACAGAAACACACCACACAAACCTTCCACATCAGCAATAGAACTCGCATGGGCCATCTCGACCACTCAAGTAATCAATCCCTGAGATCAACTGAATTTTTATTGCATCAAACCCCTGGATTCTCCCTTCATATGGACAAGGGTGCGTCTGGGGGCTATGGATGCTCCCACAACAAGGGAAATGGCGCTTCCAAGGATCCATCATAGGTGAGTTTTGGGCAGTGACCTGGGCTTTAGGGCTATGGATGAAAATTCACAGTGGAACAAAGATACATTTGCAAAAACATCAACAAGAACTAGACTGGACCCCTACTAGCCATGATAAGCATTTCGTAAAACATGTCACAAATATGTAATCTATAGCTTTAAACAACAAATCTGAGCATAGTGGTCTCAGAATTATCTGAGAATCATTAAGGAACATTGTTCCCTTATACCATTAGTTGCATTATCATATATTAGGACATAGATAAATTGTTCATTCATTTACGAATAAAAACATGAAAAGAGTCATACATCATCACTGTCATAATACAAGATAACCAACATAATAACAACAAAAATATTAAGAATACATCAGCCATAAAATACACATATAAACAGATACATTTATACATAAGATACCAAGGAAAGAACCTATTATTAATGAATGCAAAAGCCAACCCAGTGTGAGACTACCAGGTTCCATCCCACCATAGATTGGCTAAGCCAAATCTATGTTCATCCAATCACCACCATGCAGTTGTGCCATATTCCAAGCATGAATGTGGGACACAAACCAAAAGAATCAATGAGGGCATCCCGAGGCTAAACTACCTCACCCTCATCAATAGAAACCAGGTTTTAACACAATCCACATTGGATCAGTAGACCAAAACAAGCATGGATGCCACTGGATTTCTCCACCTACACTGTGAGGAATTTTCTTGTCTCCTAGTCTCTAGTGTTTACCGCAATCAACAATCTAATCCAGGGATCACTAGGCCATAATTGAGACACCAGTCTCTGGGCTTTACCACAATCCATCCAGTATCACTAGGCCCTAACCAAGACTCCACTCTCCAGGGTTTACCGTACTTCCCATCTTGGGATTACTAGGCCTGATGAAGAGCACCCACCTCTAGGATTTACCATGTATCCCACCATTAACCAGTCAAGGATTCATAGGCACACTAAGGCACAAAATACCTGGCTTTACCACAACCCATAATCTGGTTCAGGGGCAACTAAGCCAGTGGATTTACCGCGTCCACATTTCAGTTCAGGGATCACTAGGCCATGTGTTCTTTCTTTCAGAGATTCACCTCACTCAGCTTCGAATCCATCCAACAATCCAACTCAACCAAAACATGAGAACCCTGTGTAGTCAATTTAACATCTTAAACTGCTCTACATAAATTATCAATCCAGGTATCGTAAACTGATGAAGTGTGGTGCACCATATGTGCTTAGTTAACCCTTTTTATTACTTTGTTGTTTTATAGTTTATGTTGTTTTTGGGGGTTTTTTTTCTTATGCTTAAGGAAATTATTCTAAGAAAGAAAAGCTATGCTTCTAGGTGAAATATCTAAATGTTAATGGACAATTAAATCTAATGACTTCTAATGTTAGATCCTAATTTCTAAAGAAAGGAGAAAATGAAGCAAATCAAAACCTTAATCTAAGCCGACAAAATGTCTATGAAATGAAAGCAAAAATGATAACAGCTAAATGAAATCCAAGAAAGCAAAAATAAAACTACTGCAATTAAACTAAAGGCAAAAGTAAAACTTGAAACTGCTTTTAAACTAATGGTTAGCCAATAATCTCATCCATAATCATAACATTTCGCCAATTAACTTCTAAATCAGTCATAAGCTAAAGGCTCCGGAAATATCATCATATGGCATGAAAGAAATGACATTAAACTATCTAATTTCACACTAATGAAAAGCAAAGCCAATAATCTCACCTATAATCATAATATTTCGCCAATTAACTTCTAAATTAGTCTTAAGCTAAAGGCTCCAGAAATATCATCATACAGCATGAAAGAAATGACATTAAACTATCTAACTTTACACTAATGAAAAGCAAAGCCAATAATCTCACCTATAATCATAATATTTCGCCAATTAACTTCTAAATCAGTCTTAAGCTAAAGGCTCCGGAAATATCATCATATAGCATGAAAGAAATGACATTAAACCATCTAACTTTACACTAATGAAAATCAAAGCCAATAATCTCACTTATAATCATAATATTTCGCCAATTAACTTCTAAATCAGTGTTAAGCTAAAGGCTCCGGAAATATCATCATATAGCATGAAATAAATGGCATTAAACTATCTAACTTTACACTAATGAAAAGAAAAGCCAATAATCTCACCTATAATCATAATATTTCACCAATTAACTTCTAAATTAGTCTTAAGCTAAAGGCTCTGGAAATATCATCATATAGCATGAGAGACTAATCTAATAAGAAAATACAAGAAACATGTAAAGAAAAACTAATCTACAATCAACCGGTTGAACACACTTGTATGAATTAAAATTGCATGAATGGAAAATCTAAACTATCAAACTTGAAAGCAATAAAATGACATACTTGAATGAAATCAAAGCAAAATTACAAAATTAAATCTACTCTACCTTACATTCTAATAGGCTCCATGACATCTACTTCACATCTCCTTCCATGTTGAAAACATCAAAGCTTTATTCAATTTTTTCAAAATTACAAAGTACAACAAAGCTCTCCAAAGCTTTCCAAAGCCATCAAGGAAACGACTACAAGCTCCAAGCTACAAAAGCTAAGACTAAAAAGCTAAAAGCTTAATAACTAACAAATGAAGGAGAGAGATCTCCTATTTATACAAAAAGTTGAGAAGTCATCTCATTAATGAGAGTCCATGAATCTCTCCCTCTACCTCTAGAGTCCTAATCAAAATAGGAACTGATAAGACACATGCCTTCTTAGAGTTTCAATACAATTAGGAGATGTGCCACATATCCTCATGCTCCCATGACTCTCTCCACTCAAATTCGAATTTGGCCTTAGGGTGCCACATAAAGGTCTTCTAGAAGCCTCCTTTTAACCTACACATGTCAACAATCTCAACCCACTTGTTAGGTATAAGCATATGCACATTATTTTCTAATTTTTAACCACAAATTCACTAAAAAAGGCAAAAAATTAATAAAGTTTGGGAAAACATAAATGTGGCCCAATGATAAATAAAGTGAGATGAATGTAGTGACATGGTAGTGAAATGGAGGTGATATAATGGACATAATAGTGAAAGTGTAATGGAAATGAATGACAATTTCAAGACCCAACATACCCCCCAACTGAAGCTATTGCATGTCCTAATGCAATATATATTACATTAATTCTTTTGATCCTTGAGCTTTGGCTTAACTTTGTATGATATCATTTAATAACTTCATACTCCTGCAAAGTGTTTTACTTGAATTGCAACATGGTTGGTTCTTGTGTTCCAACCATATTTTGTTGTTGCATTATATTTTGATCTTTGAACTTTGCATAATGATATTTTGATTACTATTGCAAAGTATAACTTTATTGGATTGCATGATGGTTGGTTCTTGTGTGACAACTATGATTTTGTTATGATTGTGTTTGTATTCAATTATCCTTTAAGCACTTTTGAAAAGCCATTGTATGCTCATAATAACAATGTAGTAGTTAATATATTTTGGAAGTATGTGGGCTTCTGAATATGATATGAACATGGCAAGATATGACTGTGAATGTATTCCCCCCCAACTAATGGTATTGGCAATTTTATGAAATGAGGAAGAGAAATGTTTTTCCAACAATTATCATTCTAGCTTTTTTTGGAATTCTATGGTCAAAAGTTAGAAAATGACGTACCTTAACTTACCTTTTGAAATGGATGAGTTGTATGTGTGGTGGCTACTAAATTCGGATCATAATCTTCTTCAAGTGGCTGGACAAAAAAAGTCATGGATAAAAAAGTCAAGATGACTTTTTATTGCTTCTACTAAAACTTGTTCAATCTGCTCCAAAATGTTGAAAGTAATAGTCTTTATGTCTTCAAAACTCATTGGCACAATTCCTACTATGTGAAAAGATGTTCTGATGTCAAACATAGCAGGAAATTTTTGACTTAGTGGCCATTAATGGATGCCACTAGTCAACACGAAAACTCTCACCATTGATGACAATGAGAGTCAAGATGCCCAAACACATCTTGCTAGGTACGAATGAATTTGCCAATGTCGAGTCACCTAGAAGATCTGATAAACAAGGGACATTAATGTATTCTCATTTTTTGTTGGCATGAGGACTTGTCATTAAGGCATGCAAGCCTCAAGGTGTTTTTGAAAGGAACTTAGACTCAAATGACTATGGACTCAATAATTTGCATTGAAGCAGGGCTTATTTGCAAAATGAAAATGACAGGAAAGGGAAGATTAAAGTGGAAGATGGCAATGGAAAGTAGAAATGGCAATGGGCAATAAGCATGTAAATGAGCCTCTTGCTTTTATTTATGGGTTATGAGTGGACAAAAAGTAATGGAAAGTGTATGTGAATGTAAATGGAAAATATGAAGGAAAATGAGGTGAATGGTTTATTATGAAGTATGGATGTGATGGAGACAATAGTATCTAAAAGTTTTGCAAGTGTTTGGATCTAACTTTGAATTAGCATATTTTCCTCTTTGTTGTGATCATCCCCTTATGAAACAAACTAGTCCCTTAGAAAGACACTATTCACTTGTAGTCATTTGTCCTTCCTCCTGGAACCTGCAAAAAAACTAATACTTCTTCTGCAATGGAATGTAAGATTATCAAAGGAGAGAGGTGATCAATCTTTCTAGTTATGATATTTACACACAAAAATTAAGAATTTGTATTAATGAAACAAGTTCACAAAAGAAAATCAAAAGAATTATACCTGCTTTGGAATTAGTGCCTCAAGTTGAATGTTTCTTCTTTTCAGAAATTTATTTCATTGTTACTGTTTCAAACTCTAATGATGGATTTCTCATTGTGTAGATCTTGTCGAGATCTTTCCAACAAAACTTGAATCATCAAAATCTGATTTCATATGAGAAAGTTAGGCTGATTTGAACAATGAGATTTTTCAGCTACGGAATGGCTTTAGCTGTGGAATGACTTTAGTTGCGGAATGTGCACAATATGTGTAGCTAAAAATCTTGAATAAAAATTTAGCCATTCATTTTTCATCATCAGTCCAAAATTAATCAACACCTTCAGAAAAGTGAGCAAATAATGTATTCATTTCATTGATTCAAAATTGTTTTTTTTTCTTGACATGTGGTGACTTAGTGTGGTGACTTAGTGATAACACACACCTTGACTTCCCTTTGAACGGGGTCTTTTTCATCGACTTGGATCAAATGAATAGGACACCATCCATGTACTGACATTTTCGCAGCTACCCATGTGGCTCATTTTGTCTCTTGACACCTATAACCTACAAAAGCATAAAAATGGTTGCGGAATCGCCAGTTAGCTGCGGAACAGAGCTGCATTCCGCAGCTAAAAGACAATCAACCATAAGTTTTGAAATGCAACATGCAATCCTCCATTTCCAATCACTCTGCTGGATCATTCTTGGAATTAGATGCCACGTAACCCCCTTGAGATCCTTAGCAACAACTTTGAATATTTTTCCACGTCTTATTAATCGGCCATAAAGAGCCGTATCTAACCTCAACTTGCTAGTATGCCAAGGGGATAAATAGTGGTGGGTTGGGATTCAGTGTGGAACTATCTCAACAAGTAACTGCCATAACAACAGAACATAAAACCCCAGATCACAACGATTCGTAAGAATCCAGTCCTCGACTTATTTGTGCGAAGCTTGGTTCACATAATGGAGTTAAAAACAGAGTCATATTCAATTGGGATACGTCTCTAAACAGGTGTGATATGAATTATTAAAAACAAGATATGTGTAATCATAATTGATTGTCAGCACATAGTTGATTCCAAATCGGAATTCCCCTCTCCAAGCAGTCGAATTAAATCAATCAGCGAGTTTATTAATTCAAATTCCGTTTTTTTCTCTCACGGCCTGCAACAATGGGCTTCAAAGAACTGCAAAAATCTCTCAAATTGGTTCAAATTCCTTAAAACGATTTCTAGGTTATCTAATTGACCATATCGCCAAAAGCACCCATGTTTTATTTTTCCCAAATTCATCTCTGTTTGTCTGAATCATCCAATTGATGTTTGATGTTTTTCAGTGTTTTGTGTTTTTCCTGAATTACTGTGGAAAATGTGTTTTCTGCAAGTTTGCAATATCTACACTAATAAATAGCAGCAAATAAATGTCCTCTGCAGTAACTATCCATGTTTTCGTAGAAACAAACTAGGCTTTTCACATGTTTGGGCTGTGGGTAGTTTTTGAGCAAATGCCATTGCTCTTTCACCGAAATTTACCATCAAGTTTATAAGTTTTTCCTCAATTCTGTCAAATAACCTTGGGACAAGTTTTAGCTATTCAAATGCCAAACATGGTGAGAATTTTGAAGCTCAGCAGGAGAAGGGGTAGTAAAGTCCTGAGCATTTATAATCCTGGAGCTGAGCCTCGATTCATCTACAGTTGTTAGCTTCAGTCGCTGATTTTTGTGCATGTCTGAAAAAAGATGTGAAGGTGATGATCTACTATTTGATTGCTTTTTCTCTTCACAGCTCAAAATAATCCCACAACTTTCAAATTTGAGGTTAAAGCCAAAGAACAGAGGATATTTCAAGCTGCAATAAAAATGGGAGAATTGTTTACATTACAGGTTTATTTTTATTATTATTTTTTATGATTTTGCAGGTTTGTTTCAGTGCCAAAACTCAAACAGGAATGTGGGTTTTCTATTGAGGGCACAGTGGAAACTAGGATTGAAGATAGCCATAGGTTTTTTTCCTTTTTTCATTCTCTGAAATTGTGAAATTTTATAAGAACGATTAATGATTTTCAATTTCAGGCAGCAAAGACTTCAAGGTAAATATGCTAAAAATAGGACTTTGACTGCAGTCTTAAGCTGGTTTTTTATCGATCTGGCCTAGGTGACTAGGATAGGATTCATGTCGGGATGATTCTAGAGATGCCCATGTGGTTGGTTTTTTCATTGGATGCCTATAACCTGCTAAACCTTGGAATTAGCTACAGAATTCACAGTTAGCTGCGGAATCAGGCTGCATTCTGCAGCTAATTTGAAAAATCTTATTAAAACAGGACACAGTGTTTTGAGGGTCACTACAAACCATAACCAGTCAATATTGGAAAGTTGAACCAGTCAATCTTGAACAGTTGAACCTATCAAAGCAGTTGGATTTTATTATTTTTTTTATTTTTATTTTTTTATTTTTATTTTTTTTTATTGAATCAAATGAAATGATGAAGTTTATTTTGTCCCCTTTTTCTCTCTCTCTCTCTCTTTTAACATAACAATTCTTTTTCTGATCCTCCAGATCACACAAAGTGCAGGAAGAGAGCATACTCAAGAAATTATTAATTTTTTTTTTTAGATGTAAGAAATAAGGTCTCCTAATTACACTTCCCTCGCAATGACACCAAAATGTCTAGTCAATTTAACATCTTAAATTGTTCTACATAAATTATCAATCCGCGTAGTAAACTGATGAAGTGTGGTGCACCATATGTGCTTAGTTAACTATTTTTCTTACTTCGTTCTTTTATAGTTTATGTTGTTTTTGGGGGTTTTGTTTCTTATGCTTAAGGAAATTAATCTAAGAAAGAAAAGCTATGCTTCTAGGTGAAATATCTAAATGTTAATGGACAATTAAATCTAATGACTTCTAATGTTACATCCTAATTTCTAAAGAAAGGAGAAAATGAAACAAATCAAAACTTTAATCTAAGCCGACAAAATGTCTATGAAAGGAAAGCAAAAATGATAACAGCGAAATGAAATCCAAGAAAGAAAAAATAAAACCACTACAATTAAACTAAAGGCAAAAGTAAAACTTGAAACTGCTTTTAAAATAATGGTTAGCCAATAATCTCATCCATAATGATAACATTTCACCAATTAACTTCTAAATCAGTCATAAGCTAAAGGCTTCGGAAATATCATCATATGCAATGAAAGAAATGACATTAAACTATCTAATTTCACACTAATGAAAAGCAAAGCCAATAATCTCACCTATAATCATAATATTTCACCAATTAACTTCTAAACCAGTCTTAAGCTAAAGGCTTTGGAAATATCATCATATATAATGAAAGAAATGACATTAAACTATCTAACTTTACACTAATGAAAAGCAAAGTCAATAATCTCACCTGTAATCATAATATTTCGCCAATTAACTTCTAAATCAATCTTAAGCTAAAGGCTCTGAAAATATCATCATATAGCATGAAAGAAATGACATTAAACTATCTAACTTTACACTAATGAAAAGCAAAGCCAATAATCTCACCTATAATCATAATATTTTGCCAATTAACTTCTGAATGAGTCTTAAGCTAAAAGCTCCGGAAATATCATCATATAGCATGAGAGACTAATCTAATAAGAAAATACAAGAAACATGTAAAGAAAAACTAATCTACAATAAACTGGTTGAACATACTTGTATGAATTAAAATTGCATGAATGGAAAATCTAAACTATCAAACTTGAAAGCAATAAAATTACATACTTGAATGAAATCAAAGAAAAATTACAAAATTAAATCTACTCTACCTTACATGCTAATAGGCTCCATGACATCTACTTCACATCTCCCTCCATGTTGAAAACATCAAAGCTTTATTCAAATTCTTCAAAATTACAAAGTAAAACAAAGCTCTCCAAAGCTTTCCAAAGCCATCAAGGAAAAACTACAAGCTCCAAGCTACAAAAGCTAAGACTAAAGAGCTACAAGCTTAATAACTAACAAATGAAGGAGAGAGATCTCCTATTTATGCAAAAATATGAAAAGTCATCTTATTAATGGGAATCCATGAATCTCTCCCTCTACCTCTAGAGTCCTAATCAAAATAGGAACTGATAAGACACATGTCTTCTTAGAGTTTTAATACAATTACGAGATGTTACACATATCCTCATGATCCCATGATTCTCTCCACTCAAATTCGAATTTGGCCTTAGGGTGCCACATAAAGGTCTTCTAAAATCCTCCTTTTGACCTACACATGTTAACAATCTCAACTCACTTGTTAGGTATAAGCATATGCACATTATTTTCTAATTTTTAACCACAAATTCACTAAAAAAGTCTAAGAATTAATAAAGTTTCGAAAAACATAAATGTGGCCCAATGATAATGAAAGTGAGATGAATTTAGTGACATGGTAGTGAAATGGAGGTGAAATGGAGGTGAGGTAATGGACATAATAGTGAAAGTGTAATGGAAATGAATGACAATTTCAAGACCCAACAAACCCATCACACCATGGCTATCTGGAAATGGAAAGGCTAGGCTGAAAACACTATCACACCTTGAGAAACCCATACAATGACAAAAAAGAACCACATTCAGTACCATGCCTACAAAATCTAGCAATGAAAACACACATGAAAATCAATACCTACAAAGAATCCTGTTGTTGCCACTTGATTCCTCTCTTCCTTTCTTTTTCCTTCCTTCCTCTTGCCTGCTTTTGCCTTTCTTGATCCAATGCCAAAGTGCTCCAAGAAAACTATAAGTGCCCAAGAGTATGAAAGAGAGAAAGATAATAGAAAAGACCTCCACCAAAACCTCTCAAAAGCTTGCCCACTGATACTTAGAAGACTTTTTATCAATGAGGTCTCTATGTTCTTCATTTTGCATTATTTTCCTTCAATTTCCTCCCCACATGCAACCTGTGACCTTTCACCTTCCTTTTCTCCTAATTTCCATTATTTTCATAAATAAATGTGCCAAAAATGATATTTTGCCTTGCCAAATCCCTTTTTTATTGCCTTGTCAATTTCCTTAGCCATAGTAAACTGAATGAACACCCACTAGGATGTCTTGCCTACCATTAATCTTGGAATACGTGTCCTTTGACCGTCGTCTTATATATTTTTACATGAATTTTTAACGAAAGATGTTACATAAGCCATTAACAAACACGAGAGAAACCATTGATAATGTTAATGGCTCTCAAGGTACAATAGTACAATCCGCATGGTGTGAATATATGATTTGAATTTGAACACCACGTAGATTTTGTCAGTCGAAGGTCAATGATGAAAACTTGTCACTGAAAGTGAGGAAACTTGTCATTGATGTATACAAGTCCCAAGGTATTGAAGGAAGGTTTTCTAAGTCAACTTCCTGGATAATGAGCTAATGTCGATAGTAAGTGACCTGTCATAGGAGGGCCTTGATGTATCTCCCATCAACGATAGGAAATGGGTATCACGATTTGAGATAGAATGATATTGATGTGGAACTTGTTGAGGAACGACAGTCATGGAATGAAGGCCTAAGAGTATTGTAGCAGATATTAATTGAATGACTTCTCTTGAACACATTGACAACACTGAATGGATTTGGAAGCATTGACCCAAAATAAAAAATGAAGGCTCTAAAACTGTGTGACAAACCAAAATAAAAGCAAAGTTCCCAACCCAACATCCACAGAGATGAAGTGGAAGAGTGTCGTGTTTAAGAGTGACTCGCTACCATCAATAGGTGGAATATCATATTTTCCCAGTTTCCCCAACCATTGTTGGTTTGTACCCCTTTATATTTTAACAAGCTTGAAGAGGATAACATATTCTTTATCTATAAGTTCATCCTTCGGATGAATCCCTCTTGAGTATTTTTAACAATCCTTGAGAAGGCCTGGTTTGGTCTCATCATTTTTTACGAGCTCATCATTTTTTTATGTTTTAACAAGTCCAGGGAAGGTCTAACTCAACTCCTTTTTCATGTTTAACAAGTTTGAAAAATAGGAGAAAAAGAAAACTCCAAAGTTTCATTTTCGTAGATAATCTCTTGAGTCTTAAAAGATAGAAAACAATACTAAGGAGAACCTCTTAGTCATGTTCGACTAAGGTATTCCTTTTTCATAAATAGTTTATCTCAATCCTGAAAAGGGTTAACCTTATACCAAGTAAATTTCTTTTCATTTAGTTTAACAAGTTAAAAAAGACAAGTGCTCGACAATATTTTAATTTTTAGGGAGTCTAAAAAGAGTTGAAAGAGGACTCCAAGGTGTTCCTTTTTCATAGGTTTACAAAGCCTGAAAAAAAGTGATAAAAGTATGCTCCCTGGTCAAAATGCCCTGTTTCCATTCTGACATTGTCAAATCTGTTAAAACAAATTTCATCCTGCTCAAAACACCACCAAATGATTATAAATACTTGTTTCATGATAAACAGAGTCATATTTAGGTGAATACATTAACAAATTTAAAAATTAATGATGAAAATGACCACAAAATAGGCAAAAGATAACTCATTTTTACCATTTCACATTTACATCTTGGAGAGTGAGTTCTGAGTGTTGTTTAACACCAATCTTATGCATCTTATTGCAACCAATATAGTGGATCATTTCAAGCATCATCACTTCTAGGTAGTGTTGGGTTGTGTTATATTCTTTCCATGACTATGGTTTTGTGCATGGATTTCGCACATGGTTTTGGACGCGATGGTTTTCGGTCCATGGTTTTGGACGTGATGGTTTTTGGTCCATGGTACTGGATGCCTCGGTATGTATAAATATGTATTGTAACATTGAAAGGAACATAATGAAAAATCAATCTGGTAGTCCCAGTTTTTGGATCCAGGGGAAAATCTCTATGTATATGTGTTTTATGTGTTATGCTCTCGCATTGTTTATTTTTTGTGTTTTAGAATTCGTATGCAGGTAATTTCTATATAGGGTTAGAACCTACATTTGGTATTAGAGCTGTTTTGGCCTCAAGGGGACACCTTTGTTGCTGAGGGGTTTTGCTCGAGCCTGTGGTAGACCCTATTTAGTGGGAGGTCTATGGGATCGATTCAGGTGGTGAAAGAAGATGGCGAGCAGTGGAAAGATAGAGATCGAGAAATTTAATGGTCAGAGTTTTGACTTATGGAAACTCAAGATGGAGGATTTGTTGGTGGATAAAGATCAGTGGGTTGTTGTAGATCCAGGTACTAAACCAACGGGAGTGTTTGATGAAGAATGGAAGAAGTTGGATCGGAAGGCTAAGAGCACAATACGATTGTGTGTCTCAGATTCAGTATCGCTGAATGTATCAGGGGAAGCTACGACGAAGGCTTTGTGGGACAAGTTAGGGACTTTGTACCAATCTAAGTCTCTGGTGAATAAACTATTCCTGCGGGAAAAACTGTATAACCTAAGGATGAAAGATGGAGACTCGGTGATAGAGCATCTGAATGCGTTTAATACTGTGGTAAGTCAGTTATCATCTGTTGATATTAAAATTTCAGATGAAGATAAGTGCATCAGTTTGTTGT
>APFE030971412.1:2113-14851 GCA_000404065.3 Pinus taeda | reverse complement strand
CTTTGTGGGACAAGTTAAGGAATTTGTACCAATCTAAGTCTCTGGTGAATAAATTGTTCCTACGAAAAAAGCTGTATAACTTGAGGATGAAAGATGGAGACTCAGTGATAGAGCATCTGAACACATTTAATGTTATGGTAATTCAGTTATTATCTGTTGATATTAAAATTTCAGATGAAGATAAGTGCATCAGTTTGTTGTGTTCTCTACCAGATTCATGGGATAGTATAGTTATTGCAATAGGTAGCAATGCAACTACCTTGCAGTTTGATGAAATAGTCTCATCCTTTTTGATGGAGGAGATGAGACGAAAAAATATGGAGAGCCAGAATAGTGATGCCTTGTTTGTACGAGGACAGTCCCAGAATAGAAACAAAAATAAGTCATCGAGTGGGAGATCTAAATCTAGAGGGAGATCTAACTCTCCAGGAAAACCTGTAAAGGTGGTGTGTTGGAAATGCGGAAAGGAAGGGCACTACAAAAGGAACTGTAAATCTAAAGCTCCTGACAAAGGAAAGGGATCTGATGATGCTCCTTCTACAGAGGCAAAAACCACCTCAGATGAAGGTGTGGATGTATACTTGGCTTCTTCAAGTACACATGTAGATCATGAGGCATGGTTGATTGACTCAGGTGCATCTTTTCACTTCACTTCCCATAGAGAGTGGTTTTGCGAGTATGAGAAATATGATGGTGGTGATGTATTCTTGGGGGATGACAGGAAGGCTAGAATCGTTGGTCATGGAAAAGTAAAGTTGAAGTTGCAAGGTGGAAGGGTTAAAACACTTCTAGGTGTTCTGCATATTCTTGCATGGCCATAAATCTGATTTCCATAAGCAAGCTAGATGATGCAGGTGTAAAAATAGTGTTCGAGAAGGATACCTGCAAGATGGTTCGCCGAGAACTAGTATTGATTTAGGAAGTTCGGATTGGAACTCTATACAACTTGCAAGGTATCACTGTTGTTGATGGGTGCAATAGTTCTGTGGTTCCTTAAAGTGGAGCAGAAAATCTAGTGCTCTTTGGAGAGAAGACCATGCTATGGCATCAAAGGCTTGGACATAATGGAGAGAAGGGCCTTCGAATACTTCATGGTAAAGGTATGGTTGAAGGTATGAGTAATAGCTCTCTGGATTTTGATTTCTGTTAAAATTGTGTATATGGGAAGCAGAATCGAGTGAGTTTCCCCTCTGGTGGTAGGAGGGTGAAACAAATATTAGAGCTTGTGCACAATGATGTGTTTGGACCTGTGAAGGTTCCATCACTGGGTAAGTGTGTGTACTATGTATCATTTATATATGACTTCTCAAGGAATACATGGATATATTTCCTTAAGAAGAAATATGAATTCTTTGACAGGTTTAAATAATTTAAGGCTCTGGGGGAAAACTAGACAAAGAAGAAGATAAAGGTGCTGAGGTCAGATAACGGTGGAGAATTTTGCAGCAAAGAATTTGAAGAATTATGTAAGAAGTGTGGTATAGCACGACAGAAGACTACTCCATACACACCTGAGCAAAATGGAGTTGCAGAAAGAATGAACAAGATGTTGATGGAAAGGGAAAGAAGCATGCTTAGTGGTTCCAGGTTCGGACAGGAATTCTGGGCAGAAGTAGTGGAGACAGCAAATGACCTAGTCAACAGATCACCTTCATCAACGTTGGAGGATAAGACTCCACAAGAAGTATGGTCTGGTAAGAAACCATCTCTTTCACATCTGAGGGTATTTGGATGTGATGCATATGTACATGTTCCAAAGGAGAAAAGAACCAATTTGGATAGTAAATCTGAAAAGTGCATCTTTATTGGGTATAAGGATGGTTTAAAGGGTTATAAGATTTGGAACCCAGTAACAAGGAAGGTTGTGTATAGTTGAGATGTGGTGTTTAGAGAGGTGAAAGATGCTATTAAACATGAAGCCCAACCAAAGTAACCCAAGAAGATAGAATTTGAGCTTAAGGAGGAAGAATCAGACTCTACAGTAGAAGAGGAATCAGAATATGAAGAGCCACAAACACTGGGTGTGAGAAGATCAGTTCAAGAAAGAAGGCAGCCAGAAAAGTATAGTCCATCTGCTTTCTGTTCAAATTTTTATTTATCTATTACTGATGATGATCCCAGAACTGTGAAGGAAGAAGCAGATTCAGAGGATGGAAAACTTTGGAAAGAGGCCATGGTTGATGAAATGACATCTTTGCACAAAAATGAGGCTTGGATCTGGTGGTGTTGCTGGCTGGAAGGAAACCCATTGGTAGAAAATGGGTGTTCAAGAAGAAGAAAAATGCAGAAGGAAAGGTGGAGAAATAAAAAGCTTGGTTGGTAGCAAAAGGTTATTCCCAGGTACCAGGAATTGATTTTGGTGATATTTTTTCTCCTGCTGCCAAGGTAGCTTCTATTAGATTATTATTATTTGTTGCTGCTGATTTTGATGTTGAGGTAGAACAGATGGATGTGAAGACATAATTTCTTAACGAGGATCTATAAGAGGAGATCTACATGAAGAAACCTGAAGGCTTTGCAGTGAAGGGTAAAAAAGAACTGGTATGCAAGTTAAACAAGTCTCTGTATGGGTTAAAACAGTCACCAAGAATGTGGTATCAAAAATTTGATACATTTATCTGGGGACTTGACTTCACCAGAAGCAAAGCAGATCACTGTGTGTATTTTAAATTCATCAGTGACCGTGTTATCTATTTGGCCTTGTATGTGGATGATATGTTGCTAGTTGGAAATGACAAAGAAATTATCCAGGATTTCAAGACCCAATTGTCCTTCAAATTCGACATGAAAGATCTTGGTGATGCAAACTATATTTTGGGCATGGAAATTAAAAGAGATTGGGCAAAGAGGAAGCTCTGGTTATACCAGAGGAAGTATGTCGAGACAATACTATAGAGGTTTAATATACAGGATAGTAAATTGGTGAAGGTTCCTATTCCTGTAGGTGTGAAGTTATCTGCTGAACAGTGTCCCAAGACACAAGAAGAGGAAGAGGACATGTCCTGTGTTCCATATGCAAGTGCAGTCGGTAGCCTGATGTATGAATGGTTTAAATTAGACCAGACATTGCACATGTAGTGAGAGTATTAAGCAGGTTTATGTCAAAACTAGGAAAGGAGCACTGGACAGCAGTGAAGCGGGTTTTCAGATATTTGCATGGCACTATTGATTATGGTTTGTGCTTCCAAGGAAGACAAGGATTGGACAGAGTGTTAGATATTCGTGGCTTTTCTGATGTATGCTGGGCTGGGGATCTAGATCAGAGAATATCTATAAGTGGGTATGTGTTTAACCTATTTTGAGGTGCAGTCAATTGGATGAGTAACAAACAATCTGTAGTGGCACTATCAACTACAAAGGTAGAATACATGGCATCCACTTATGCAATCAAGGAAGCAGTTTGGTTGTAGAGATTGTGTTCAAGTATGGGGTTAGAAGAGGGAGCTATAAGGATAGACTGTGAAAGCCAAAGTGCATTTTTTTTGACAAAGAACCCTACTTATCATTCAAAGACAAAACACATTGATGTTAGTATCACTTCGTGAGGGATATTATAGAAGACAAAAAGGTGTTGATGGTAAACGTGGACACTTTGAAGAATACTACAGATGCATTGAAAAAATCTGTGAGCTCTGAGAAGTTCTCTTGGTGTAGAGAAACAATGGGCAATGTAGGGCTGGATAAATGACTAAGCTCTCCTATGGCCCCCTGTGGAAAGAAAACAACAAGTGGGAGAATGTTGGGTTGTGTTATATTCCTTCCACGACTATGGTTTTGTGCATGGTTTTCGCACATGGTTTTGGATGTGATGGTTTTCAGTCCATGGTTTTGGACGTGATGGTTTTTGGTCCATGGTATTGGATGCTTCAACATGTATAAATATGTATTGTAACCTTGAAAGGAACATAATGAAAAATCAATTTGGTATTCCCAGTTTTGGGATCCAGGGAAAATCTCTATGTATATGTGTTTTATGTGTTAAGCTCTTGCATTGTTTCTTTTTCTGTTTTTTAGAATTCGTATGCAGGTAATTTCTATACGGAGCTAAAACCTACAGGTAGGAGCTAGAACCTTTCTCTTTCCTTTCATGGTTCTATTTTCTGATTTCATGCACATTTTTCAAGTTTTGAGGGCCCTAGGGCTCTAATTCCTTGCCCTGGATTTAATGCA
Organism: Pinus taeda; assembly: GCA_000404065.3. NCBI lineage: Eukaryota > Viridiplantae > Streptophyta > Pinopsida > Pinales > Pinaceae > Pinus > Pinus taeda. The sequence continues at coordinate 10,681 of APFE030971412.1, read as the reverse complement.
CCCCTAGAAGGTTGAAAGGTGCATTGAACAAGAAATAAATACACTAGGAGAAGCTCTACATCACACTGTCTACCCTTAGGAGGGTGCGTTGGATTCAATTCCCAATCTTGATTTTCATCTTTGCCTCAAAATTTCTCTAGTTGTTTGCTTGAAATTCATTCTAATGATCCTTGTTATGATGTTTCATGTGTCTATTTGAATAAAATGGCCTTGATATGGAGGGAAAGAGAACATGAAAAACAAGAACTAAGTTCAGTTAATGGTCCTACCACAATCCAAGCTTTAAGAGATTATGAACTCTTAAAATTCATTTGGCTTCCACATATGAGGCAATAGTAGAATTATTGAGGTGTCTTTGCCATGCATGGGATGTTCAAGAACAAGCATTCAGACTTGGTGCACATACAATGTAAATAACGATAAACAATATATATGTATTGATTGGTTTATCAAGGCAAGGTGTCCCTGTGTCTTTATCTGGTTCAAGGAGAAGTGGAGAGACAATCAAAGATTATGTCAATACACATTTTTGACCAAGATCCCAACTGACTAAGGATGGAAAAATTGACATCAAGGATGTAGTTATTTTTCCTTTAAGAATGCATTGTTGTTAGATTGGAAAGTAGTGCATCTCTTCATGTGGAAAACAAGTCACATATGCAGTATGCTATAGAGTGTCTGGAGCTGATAGTATTCAACTAGAGTGAAGGGGTACTGGTAAACATGAAGGAGAAATTGAATAAGGAAAAAGATGGATGATTAAAGAATTATTGATATGGTTCAATTTTGGTTTCTTTTGCTTTAGAGCATATTTCATTTCTCAGGCCTCATCATATCGTGCTCAAGCCCACAGATCCGAGAGTCCTAAAAATGAGAAGATGGGTGGATCTCATGTCTAGACGTGTAGGTCCATCGTTGATGAGCTTCACACCTATCTTCTTTAGCTAGTTGTGCATGCAACTCATTATGATAGAAGGCTATCCTACACAGAGATGGATTTCCATAGAGAATTGAAGCTCTTGCTTCTTGATGGTGAGTGATGGTGTGCCATAGGTAAAACATTTAGACCATTTTGGTATTTTTAAGTTTTACAATTTTTATTTTTATTTTTGATGTATCTGAAACTAAAATATTAGTTTATACACATCTAGATGTTGGACCCATTCGATCTGTGGGTTATTATTATATACATAATTTAGGAGATCCAAAATAGGAGCCAACAACAGTATATGTTTTTGCAATAGGACAAGAGCTACTACATTATCTCAATGTGGTGGAGACCCTAGTAGAGGTTGAGCATCACACAGAGGGGTTGACCTATGGCATAGTTGAGACTAGGGTCATTGAGCTCTGTGTGAGCCTACAATGACATACTATTGGTGCGGCTGGTTGCATCAGCCGACTTTTGTGCAAAATGGCTTGCGTATTCGTAGGCTACCATGAGAACTATGATTAGTCTACTAGGAGGCTGATATCCATGTTTTGACTGCATATATATTTTAGGTCGTGTGGCCACATGTGTCTCAGGCACAAATTTTGTAAAACCAAAACTTTGATATATATATATATATATATAACTATCTTCAGTGTTTCTTATGGTTCTATTATTCCTTTCAATGTGATGTAATGTGTATTGAACTAATTTACATATGTCGCAAATGTCTATCTAAAACTTGATTAGGCAGTGCAACTGTCAATATATCTAGATTTCTAGAAATATGTTGATATTGGATGAAATCAAAAAATATTTCTAGAAGGTGAACCCTCATGAACATGTGACACATATTTGGACTTATAACTTAATAGACATTGATCAATTGTAGTAATACAAGCTATGAGTTGAATCTAATAACTATATGGCAGATACCATGGGAAATAACATCAAACAATAGTTTGATCATGTTATGAAACTAGCTCACAAAAAGATATAAAAGAGAGATAAATGCCTTAGAATTTAGCCTCTTCGAGGGGGAAACCTCCTTTATATTACACAAATGAACAATTCTTCAATCATACAAATGACGAGACCTCCTTTCTATATATAGGAGTCTAAGGGGTCATCATGTAATCAGAGCCGACATAACAATAATAATGTATGGGCACAACAATAGCAATAGTGGGCTTCTATGGGGAACAATAATAACAATATCGGGACTACATGGGCACAACAATTTAATAAGGGGGTTTCACAAATAACAATAAGGGGTTACACTAGTAGTATAGGGACCTAACATGCCCCTCTCCTTCAAAAAGTGTTGTCCTTAATGCTTGAGTAGTTTTGGATGCTTCTGTATAAAATTCTCATCCTCCCATGTAGAATCTTCAGCGCGTAATTTCTTCCACTTCGTTAGATACTGTGAAATTGATCAATTTCGTAGTTGTCGCTTTCTTGTTTCCTTGACTGATTTATGTTCCAATATGATTTTTCCTTCCTTGTCAAGTTCTGACAATATTGTTTGAATTGGGAGCTTGTCACTTATAAACTTCTTTAAGGATGAAACATGGAAAATTGGGGGCACTCGGGAAGATGCAGGAAGCTCCAATTTGTATGCCATAGTACGAATCTTTTGCAGTACCTTGTAAGGACCATAGTACTTTCGTGATAATTTATTATCCTTCTTAGCTTGCTTGAAGGATATTTGTTTGTATGGTTGTATTCATAAAAATACCCAGTCGTCTATATCAAAACTTCTTTCGTTGTGATGTTGATCTGCCTATTGTTTCATTCGATTCTGTGCCAAAGTAAGGTTATCCTTTAAGAGTTGGAGAGCTTGTTGTTGTTGAGGGTCTACCTTAACAACTTCACGAGATACAATATGACCCAAGTATTTCACCTCTTGTACTCCAAAGAAACATTTGGAGGTTTTTTCATATAATTGTTTCTCATTCAATAGTCTAAGCACTCTATCAACATGTTGAACATGATCCTTCCAAGACTTGTTGTATAATATTATATCATCAAAAAATACTAACACAAATTTTCTAAGGAAGGGATTGAAAATGGAATTCATCAAACCTTGGAATGTAGAAGGTGCATTGGTAAGGCCAAAAGGCATGACCAAAAATTCATAATGACCCTCATGAGTTCTAAATGTTGTTTTTGGAATGTCTTCAGTCTTCATTCTAATTTGATGATATCCTACATGAAGGTCCAACTTACTGAAGTAAATTTCTCCATTCAATTCATCCAATAATTAATCTATGAGAGGGATGGGAAATTTATCTTTAATAGTGAGCTTGTTGAGCTCTCTATAATCTAGCCACATGCGCCATGATCCATCCTTCTTGTGCACCAATACTGCTGGAGCAGATAAAGAACTTTGACTAGGTTGAATTATACCAGTCTCTAGCATTTCTACAACCATACGTTCAATTTCACTCTTTTGTAAAAAGGGATATTTATAAACTCTGATGTTTGGAGGAACACTTCCTAGAAAATGAATAGCATGATCATGATCACAAATAGGTGGGAGGCCTTTGGGAGTCTCAAATACCTAGGAATAATTGTCCAAGACTTTTTGGAGATCTGGAGAAATAGATGATTTCAACGTGGGAACCTCTAGCGAACATAATTGTGCAATTAGGCCACATTGTTCTTCCTTTAGAAGCTTTGTCATGCCATTAGAGCTGATTACCTTTCCTGGTTTCCCCAAAGATTGTAGCCATTAAACTCCTAGTACAACATCAGCACCACCCATTGGAATGGAAAGCATTGGACTATTCAAAACATATTCTCCCATGGATAGCTTGATATTACGGCACTTCCAGAGAAATTTATGGTTCCTCCACTTGAAACCATAACTTACACTCTGGTGCTAGATATAGGAATCAATTCAATTCCTTGGCTATCTTACAATGAATAAAAATTATGGGTACTACTGAATCAATCAACACTATTACCTTTTTCTTCTTGATATGTCCTTCTATCTTTATAGTTTGAGGAGTGGTAATTCTGGCCAATACATTACCAGATATGGTTGGATTCATTTCTTCTTTCTCTGGGGTTGGTTCCTGGTGAGTATCCTTTTTTTTTTACGTTTCTTGATCATTTTCTTCTTGACATTTCATTGCTTGAACCTTTTTCTTCTTGATATGTCCTTCTATCTTGAGAGTTTGAGGAGTGGTAATTCCTGCCAATGTTGTACAAGATATGGTAGGATTCATTTGTTCTTTCTCTAGGATTGGTTCTCGGTGTATATCCTCTTCTTTTGATGTTTCTTGATCCTTTTCTTCCTCCTCTTCACAATATATGTAAAATAATTTCTTCTCAGCACACTTATGACCTTTAATGTATTTGCTATCACAATTGTAACAAAGACCTTTTGATCTTTTTTCTTCCAATTGTTGTGGTGTCAACCTTGTAGGTTGTGGAAGGCTGGGAGAAACAACACTTCCATATTTATAATTGTGAGGGGTAGACTTCCTTGTTGCCATAATTTTGCTTTCCACTTTTCTTGCCAACCTATATGCCTTCTCCAATGAATTAGGATCCCAAAGACGAACCTCATGTTGAATGTTATCCTTTAAAGTCCCTATGAAAACATCAACTCTTTGCTTCTCTGGAATATCATTTACCCTTATATTCAATTTTTGAAAGTACTCAATGTGCTTTGCCATTTAACCCTTTTGTTTGAGATTTATCAATTGGCTAAAGAAGGTGTTGCTCTTTGTATCCTCATAATGTGCTATCATTTCCTCCTTGAAAATTGTCCACGTGACAAGTGATTTACGAGAACAAAGCCCTTTATACCATAAAAATTGATTTAGTTCTAAATATAAAGATCCAATACATACCTTTTTTAACAGTTGCACCTCATGTAGATCAAAATATTGCTCCATCTGTAGTATCCAATTTACCGGATCTTTGCCATCGAACTTCCTCATATCACTTTTTCTTAATTTTACGAGCTCAATCTTGAAATGCCTGTAACTCTATAATTTCATATGTTTAAGTTCTAAACTATCAGCCTGTGATAGCCCTTAGAGTCCTCTTTCTAACCCTGCAAGTTTGATCGCAAATCGATTCCCAAAGAAAGAGTTATGCCCAATCTCTCGTGATGACCTAATTATAGACTCGTTTAGTAGAGAGAACTTGTATGACATGCCATCTATCACTGTTTTGACCTTAGGTTCTCAAACGGATACCCAACAAAATACAATCTGTCTTCTTTCTGTCACATTTTATGAAATTTGAATCAGATGCTCCAAGAGAGAGTTGTGATGATTTTCCCAAGGTAACCTGTTTGGGATGTAATTTAGGGGCCTGCAGAAACCCTAAATGTCTTGGACCATATCTCTGAAAATGTAGTGAATAAAATCTGAAATTCGGGCCTGCGCTTCACCAAGATTTCGGCTCAAATTATTTTTAATTTCAGAATCTAAAACTTCGTAGAAACCAAATTCTATTGAAAATGCCACAATGACTTGTTTGAGATGGAATTCTGGAGCTTTCCAAAACCCTAACTTCCTTAGATCATATCTCCGACAATATAGCGACACAAGATTTCTGAAATTTGGACCTGAGATTCAGAACGATTTCTTCTCATATGGGTTTTTTTTAATATTTGGAAACGTCGTGGAAAAAAGTTATAGAAAAAATTCCATGAAGCCCTGTTTAGAGTAGCAAAACCCTAGAATCCCAAGCTTTGATACCAAATGTTATTTAACCAACTCGTAAAAAGATAGAAAAGAGAAATAAATGCCTTAGAATTCAGCCTCTTCGAGGGGGAAACCTCCTTTGTATTACACAAATGAACAATTCTTCAATCATACAAATGACAAGGCCTCCTTTCTATATATAGGAGTCTAAGGGGTCATAATGTAATCAGAGCCGACAAAACAATAATAATGTAAGGGCACAACAATAACAATAGTGGGCTTCTATGGGGAACAATAATAAAAATATGGGGACTACATGGGCACAACAATATAATCAGGGAGTTTCACTAATAACAATAAGGGGTTACGCTAGTAGTATAGGGACCTAACATATCATTGCACTATATTCAATGATATTATTTGTAGAGGGACCGATACAAATACCTTGTAAACCCACTAACTCACTATTTGGAGCATATATAACCCAAGAATCTGAAGAGAGGTTTTGAGTACTACAACCAGCACCATCAGCATAACCAATTTATGGTTCGATAAAGCCGAAATCTACAAACCAAATGTAAACATGATTGATAGAAACCTAGGAAACTCTGAAAGGAACACACTGCAAACACACTCAACCACACCTATATACAATATGTACATAGTGGACTATGCAAAAACACAAGCATAATATTCCTTAAGGTACAACTCATTCCTAGTCTACACCAAGGGAACTCCATCGAAATCAACTAACTCATAGGCCCCTTTAGCAAGAACATATTTGACAATATATGGACCAAACCACATTGGCTCAAACTTCCCTGATCCTAATTTATCAGACTCTATATTATATAAAAAATAAGGGCTCCTTAAGAGAAGACATGAGGCCTTACATATTGCACCTTGATATGTTTATTATGGACTTCATTAGCCATCACAACATTACGTCGGGTTTCATCTAAGCGCATCATATGTAAGAGATGTTTCTCTTCCATGGAAGTGATAGGGAGGAGTTTGACAACGAGTTTGAGGGATGGAATTTCACATTCAGTCAGAAGGATTGCTTCATGTACATAAACTAATTGGAATGGTGTGAACCCCGTAGCAGTCCTAATAGAGGTTCAGCACACCCATAAGACTGCATAAATAATAAGATGTCAGTCCAATTTATGGACCCCTATCATACATTGAAGCATTGCTTTGAGAACTTTAATAATTTACTCAACTTGCCCATTTTCCTGAGTGTAGTATGGAGTGGAAATTTCATGGGAAAGTCCCAACTTGGTACTCAATTCAGATGTCATTGATTGCAAAAATGTTTTCCATGATTTGTAACTGTTAGCACTCAGAATGAACCTCAAGGCTGAGAAGAGGCCACTCTGAGGTAACCACAAACCAAGCTTTTGGTCTAGCATCTAGCCCTGCCAGACCAGAGAGGGCTCTCTCTTTGCCAACAAAATGTGGCTGCAATGAGGGAATCTTAGACTAGCAGTGAAGTGCGAGAATTTGATTGAAAGGTTTTTGGGTCAAAAACAACAAGAGAAAGGACCATTGGGCTATGGATTCGATGCCAGTTTCTGCCGGCAAACTTGGGGCAAAGTAAGTGCAATGCTTAGCCAGATAAAATATTGCAAATGTGAGAAGAATAGGGGAGAAATCCCACTACCCTATAGGCATAAAACAGGGGATGGATCTATAGTAGCAGCGTTAGATGAAACAGAAACATAGGGTTGCTCGACAGAGCATCTAACAGAGGATGGATTCTGCAAAGACCACCACTACATTTAACAACAAAATCATCATGAAAGGAGCATCATGTGTAGATGAATTCCTAACACATCTCTTAGATAATGTTGTAACAAGGTAGAAAAAACAAAATATGTAAGTGAATTACAGGAAAAACATACTATACATTAAACACCCTGATGGATCCTAGGTCTAAAGGGAAAAAACTGCCTTATTAAAATAATATTCAAGAAAAGTTTACACAGTCCCAAGCAGCCTCTCTTTACTGCAAAAATCGAACCTCTACATCTTAAAACCAATCCTATTTATAATATTACAAAAATCATTTTAAATCTCCTCAACATAGGAAATGAAAAATAGAAATTAAAATTAATCCTAAAATCCTATATTAAAACAATATTATAAACTAAACAAAATGACCAATTAATTTGCAACTAAAACCCCAAACTATCTCGAGAACCATGAGAAATAGTTTTTGAAAACCCAAATTAGGTGAAGGTTTTCCAAGTGGATTAATATTACTATATCTACTCCTTTAAGTGTGGAACCATATTCCACAAAATCTTCCTTTTGACTACCACCTTGCACCTACCTGCACAAATTTTGGAGTTGTTTGATCAACCTGCTGTTCTTGTCCCTCATTGGATGTTCTCTGACTGTCATTTGGACCCAGAATTCTGCGAGCTATACAATAACTGTAATGTCATCCATACAAATTCATACTCTAGCCATAACCGATATAATTAATTTCATCACAAGCATCGTGAGGATCATCGAATTTGGCAACCATATCAACCATCATTTGACTGAATATAAACTCAAAGATTCCATCACAAGCAATAGAAAGGGGTAGGGTCACTAGATAAATCCACTGCAACAAGATCCTTTCCATAACCATGGATTTTCTACAATTGTTTGACCATTTCCATAGATTTAAAATGCTACCAGCATTCTATGTCACCTTTGAAGACAAATTTTACAAACTCAACAAACCTGTGCATACTTACCAATAATGATTGTGTTCTAAGAATTAATCTTTCACTTAGACATTTAATCAAACAACTGGTTTGTTGTCATCAGTATGCCGGTTGCCGTATTTTAAATAGTTCACCCCCCAATCAGCAAATGTCACAGCGTCAATTTGCTCGTATCCCAAGGAAACTGGTTGTCTTTTTTCCCAGGTAAAGTGTCCTACATCTAAATGTTGGGTTGTGTTATATTCTT
>APFE030971411.1:0-10535 GCA_000404065.3 Pinus taeda | reverse complement strand
CACCTCCTCCTCCTCCTCTTCCTCTATCGCCACCACCTCCTCCACCTCCTCCTCAACTGCCTTCACCCTCTCCTCCTCGTCCTCCACCTTCTCATCCACCACCTCAACCTCCACCAACAATGCCACCTCCTCCTCCTCCTCTTCGTTTGTCGCAACCACCTCCTCCTCAACTGCCTACATCGCCTCCTCCTCCTCCTCCACCTTTGCCACCACCATCACCACCATATGATCCTCCTCTTCATCTGCCACAACCACCACCCCCACCGCCAATGCCACCACCTTCGCCTTTGCCTCCTCATCCTTCTCGTCCTCCTCATCCACCTCCTTTGCCTCTGCCACCTCCTCTGCCATTGTTGCCACCCCCCTCCTTTCTGTCTCATCCCTTCCGCCTCCTTCTCCATTGCGTCCTCCTCCTCTTGCCTTGCCTCCTTCGATGCCTCCTCCCTCGCTACTGCCTCCACCTTCACCCGCATCTCCTTCTCACCACCTCCTCCTCCTCCTCCTCCTCTACTTCCATCTCCTCCTCCTCCTCCCCCAACTCCTTCTCCCCCACCTCCACCTCCACCTCCTCCACCTCCTCCTCTGCCTCTGCCTTCACCTCCACCTCCTCCTCTGCTTCTCCCTTCACCTCCACCTCATCCTCCTCCTTTGCCTCCTCCTCCTCCTCTTCTTTGCCTCCTCCACCTTCACCTCTACCTCCTCCTCCTCTGCCTTCGCCACCGCCTCCTCCGCTGCCTCCTCCTCCTCCGCCTCCACCTCCTCCTTCTCCTCCTCTTCGTCCTTAGAAAGCTTAAACAAAATAAATTTGCATATCATTTCATTCTTTTTATTTATAATACTTACTGAGAAAATTTATATATCAATATATACATGATAATATAACAAATAATATTTATAAAAAAATGCAATATAAATAAGTGTTATGGGCACAACAATTTAATTAGTAAAATTTAATTTAGTTTTCTAGTTTAAGTCAAATACTATTTTCGCAATTTCACTAACAAAGTTCTCATAAAGGTGATTAAAATTAAGTGTGGCCACCTATGATTTCCAATATCAAAGTTGTAAGGGTGGTGAAAAACAAAAGTGAACACTGAGTAATTGAAGTGCGGTGTAGTTGAGGAGGACAACATTTTCATGTTTTGTTTGGAAAAAAAATAGGTTTAACTATTTTCCACATATTCATATTTCAACATGTCTATATTTAAAAGTATTAAGAATAATTTTTATATTTAAAAATACAATTTACAATGTTCAATTTATTTTTGTATTAAAAATTTCAAAAATATATAATCCGAGTGTCAAATTCCAATTCCAACCAGAAAAACAAAAAGCTGAATCTATTTTCATATTAGAATATAGAAAGAAAAAAAAACCTGAGACATCAAAGTTTATCGCCCACCCAAGGAACATTTCCAATCCATCATTTAACAAACCAGGAAAGAGGTGTGAATGTTTGCAAGAATTTCTATGTTTTTTACATCATAATTTTGGGGTTACATATATCAATGATTGATGTCTCTGTAACCATAAGACCAAAGTTAAGTGGAGAGGAATGATATAGTAATTGAGGACGAATCTTAGATGAGGAAGTGTTCAAACTTTTCAATGTATGAGCAAATGTATAATGAAACACTAAAAGTATCAATAAGTAATTCCCATAGTTGCAAAAAAATAATTATAAATCATTTTTCAACATTTCAAATGTGCAAACAAAATTAAAATATCATTAAATTCAAAACCAATTAAAAAGCATGAAAATAAAAATCATGAGAGTAAAAAACAAATTTAAAAAAACTCGAGAATCGAGAATCTAACCAATTGACACATTAGAAAAGCAATATAACATTTAATTGATTGTTAAAAAATAATGGATAAAGTGAACCGTTGCAAATACTATCCTATAAACCGAAATTAAAAGATCATTAAATTGAAAACAAACATAACAATAAAAAAATCATTGAAGTAAAAAGAAAAAATAGAAAAGCATGAGAATCTATAACCGACGAATTGACACGTTCAGAAAAGCAATATACATTAACTGACTGGTAAAAAAATCATGGATAAAGTGGACCGTTGCAATACTATCCAATTTGCAGAAAAGCATGCAAGAAGTTTAACGGTTGCTATCTGGTTTTAAATGTGAGTAATTTAACCGTTGAAAGGACGCCGAGGAATATATATATCAACTGTTTGCATTATTTATAACCTAACCTCTTCCTCCATCTATGTATTGTTTAATTATTTATAACATTAACTATTCCTCTATCTTTGTTTTGTTGGGCATGCTTCCCTGGTTGTCTGTTACAGTAGGTAGCCTGCTTCTATGTCAACTAGACTTTTGGTGGAGCAGATCGGAGGCAACCAGATCAATCCCTTCCGACGGAGATGTTCAATGGTTAGTGATCACTTTTCTTTTTTTCTTTTGATTTCTTCAGAAGCCATTGATATCTTCAAAAATAATTCAGCAATTTTAATCTCTTCATGATCGGATGTAACCGGCAACGGCAACCAGATCGTCCGGTGGAGAAGTTCAATGATTGATCACTTCTGTTTTTTCCCTTTTATTTTCCGACAAACCCTGGATTTCTTTGGAAATAGTTCAGCAATTTTAATCTCTTCATGCTTATGTCAAATTCAGTGTATAACTTTTATTTGATTGTATAACCTCTTCCTTCATTAATACTTTGTTGGGCATGTTACTATAGGTAGCCTGGGCTTCAGGTGGAGCAGATCAGAGGCTCTTGATTTTTTGGAAATAGGTCGGCAATTTAGTGTATAATTTTTTGATCGAAGACATTTTAGATGTAGACAATCATATGTTGGGAGAACTGAATGGAAGAAGTAAGGAAATGCTGGTGGCTACAGGATTCACAAAATGATACCGAGTTACAGGTATGTATGTATGGATCTAGCTTCTCTTTCAACAGGTTAAGTTGGATGTGACTAGTTTTGCCAACGCTCGCTCTATGTATCTATATGCTGGTTTGAATTAATTCATTTTTGGATTAATAAGGGATTTCCTATGGCTTTTTAGTCATCTAATTCATCTATTGTGTAAATTAATATTCTGTATTAGTTTTATTGTCAGGTTAACCCATCTGCCTCTTTTTAGGAATTAACCTAGGCATATTATTTCTTTATTTAATTTATATTTTTTTAATTTGTGGAGGTTTAATATGCCTCTCGCTGATTTGGCTTGCGCGCGCAACATCCTCGGCTTCTTGATGGCAATGTCGGGTAATTTCGGGGTTTATTTGATACTTCGTCTAATGACCGGCCTAACATCCAGTGGCTTAGGCTTATCTTCCTCTGTTTTGGCAACGGAGCCCGTGGATCCCCCAGAAGAGATCCAGTAGGCATGTCGGCCTTATACTTCGATTCCTTCGGCATAGGGTTGCCCTCGTCTCCACTCCCTCCGCCTTGTATTGCCTCGAAGGAAGCGCATCAAAGTTATACATCCCCGCTTCAGACCACTCACAACTTCCCGGCTCACCCCCGCTCCCCGGTTTTTCAAGAAGATGAGCATCGCCCTCATGTCGAACTTGATAACAATAATTGCCTTCAGAAAATATGCAGGCAACTCTGCAATTTTGTTAACGAAAACGCTCAGATATAAATTGGTAACAAGATTTCCCACGTTGAGGTTCAGTCCATCGTAGACTATCGCGCAAGCCAGCCATATGCACGCCATTGCAACCATCCTCCTGCGCGTCACGGGCGCCTTGAAAACGTCCACATGGCTTCCTGATGAATCGCCAGCGTCTGTGGCAGCTTTTAGGTCCCCGTCCAAGGCCAACGAAACTCCCACTGGTATTGACTTCCGGTTCTTGGACCTCTTCTCGGGGTACCCACGGGCTGCGACATTTCCATCAAGAAGGCGAGGAGGGAGTTGTCTGCGCAAGGCAAGCTCAGGACTATGATGATTTGAGTTCGAGTTTAATAAACAGGGACTTTATAAAGTTGAAGCCTAGCCTACACCTAATATTCTTTGAAATATATTTTCCATTTTTGAAGTTGAAGCCGCATGCCTATAGAATTTCCTTTATGCTGTTGCTTCAACAGGTTAACCTGTTTTGCTTCAATTGGACGTGGAATGTTTTTTTCAAGTAAAATCGATAAGCGTTTTTTCACCTCTAATTCCATTGTTTTCTCAGTTATAATTTTTTTTAAAATAAAATCGATTAGGGTTCTTTCACCTGTAATTCCTTTGTTTTAACAGCGATATATATACACTTGTTTAATTTATTTCGCTGTATGTTTTTTTAAGTAATTTAATAGTAATTTAAGTGAGTCAAATTTTATTACATGTATTTTCATCATGAAAATAGGTTGAATACTCTATAAAATTTATATTTCAATAATTCATAAATTAGATTTTGATTATAAGTATTTATATACTTTCTATATAGTTTTATTTACTAAAATAAGAAATAGGGAATTTTATTTTATTTTTTATTGATATAGAAGGTTAATTTTTTTAAATATTAATTTGTGTTAAATAAAAATCTTTTTTTAGAAAAAAAAATATTTGGGTGCTTTCACTGAAGTAAATTGTCATTTTACAATTTCTTCAACATTAATATATTTTACATGATTCTTCTTAGTTTTTATATTTTTAATAATACAATATATGAATTTTATATTAGTGATTTTATCTTTTTAAAGTGTTTTTTTTTTATCAATTTATTATTTAATTACTTAATTGAACAATTTTTTTATATATGTTTTTATTGTATTTTGAAATTTATTTTATTATAGAATTTATATTATGTAAAATATGCTTTCAATAAACATAAATTTGTATTTTGTAACTTTGATAATAAATCCATGACTTATGTTCACTACTTTTTTATGTGAAGTTCTTTTACTTTAATGTAGGATGTATATTTATAATATACATTGAGACTTAGCGTCTAGGTTTGGCTAGTTGAGTGTAGGTTAGGCTAGAATGGGGTGGGATACGCTAAGCATGGCTAGGCCAAGTTAGTTTATGTTAGACTAGGCTTGAGTAGGCTACTCTAGGCAAGACTAGGATAGGTTAGTCAAGTTTAAGCTAAGATAGGCTAGGTTAGGCCAAGCTAGTTTAGGCGAGGAAAGCTTAGGTCATGCTAGTGTATGTCAAACTAGGCTAAGCTAGCTTAGGCCATGCTAGGCCAGGTTAGTTTAAGTTAGGCTAGGCTAGGCTAAGATAGGATAGGCTAGGCTAAGCTAGGCTATGTTAGGTTAGGCCCAACTAGTTTAGGCTAGATTAGGCATGTGATAGGCTACGTTGGATAATCTAGTATAGGATAAGTTAGGTTTGGCTAGTTTATGATAAGCTACTTAAGGTTAGGCTAGGCTAGGCTAGGCTAAGGTAGGATATGGTAGGCTACGATAGGCTTGAATAGGCTTGGCTAGGCTAGGATATGTTAGGTAGGATTAACTGGTGTAGGGTAGGGTAGGATAAGGTAGGATAGGTTAGCGTAGGCTAGGCTAGGCTAGGGTAGGCTAGGCTAGGGTAGGCTATGGTAAGGTAGGGTAGGGTAGGCTAGTTTGGGATAAATGTTTGACTTAGGCTAAGCTAGGCTTAGGATAGGGTAGGCAAGGCTAGGCTATGCTAGGGTAGGTTAGGTAGGATATGATAGGTTGGGTTATGTTAGGTAAAGTAGGGTAGGCTAGGCCAACTAGGCTAGGGTAGGATAGGTAGGCTAGGGTAGGTTAGGGTAGGGTATGCTCGGGTAGGTTGGGCTAGGGTGTGTTGGGCTAGGGTGGGCTAGGTAGGCTAGGTATGCTAGGGTAGGGTAGGGTATACCATGGTAGGTTAGGGTAGGTTGGGCTATGCAGGGCTAGGCTATGGTAGGGTACGGTAGGGTAGGTTAGGCTAGCTAGGCTAAGCATGAGTAGGGTAGGATAGGCGAGGCTAGGCTAGGCCTTGGTAGGTTAGGATACTCTAGGCTAGGATAGGTTAGGCTATAGTAGGATAGGGTAGGGTAAGGTTGGTAGGCTAGTCTAGGATAGGCTAGCGCAGGCTAGGCTACGCTAGCCTAGAGTAGGCTAAGCTAGCGTAGGCTAGGTGAGGGTAAGTTAGGCTAGGCTAGGCTAGGCTAAGGTAGTCTAGGCTAGGGTAGGTTGGGATAGGCTTGGGTTAGGTAGGCTAGGATAGGCTTACGATAGGGTAGGCTAGGCTAGTTTATGTTAGGGTAGCTTTAGTATGCTAGGATAGGCTAGGTTATGCTAAGCTAGGTAGTTTAGGCTAGGCTAGGCTAGGCAGGGTATGGTAGGCTAAGGTATGGTATGATAGGCTAGGGTAGGCTAGGATAGGTAGCCTAGGGTAGGCTAGGCTAGGGTAGGCTAGGCTAGGTTAGGGTATGGTAGGCTAGGCTAGGTTAGTCTAGATTAGGCTAGACGAGATTAGGCTAGGTTAGGTTAGGCTATGCTAGATTAGAGTAGGGTAGGCTAGCTCAAGGTAGACTACTCTACACTAGATTAGCATAGATTATGTTAGATTAGTCTATCCTAGGCTAGGGTAAGTTAGGTTAGGATAAGCTAGATTATGCTAGCCTAAATTAGGCTAGAATAAGCTAGATTAGGCTAGACTAGGCTATGATAGGCTAGGATAGATTAGGCTAGGTTAGATTTGGCTAGATTAAGATAGGATATGCTAGGTTAGGCTATATTGGGGTAGGTTATATCACGCTAGGTCAGGATAGGCTAGGCTAGGTTAGGCTAGAATAGATTAGGCAAAATTATGCAACATTAGGCTAGATTAGCCAAGATTAGATTAGATTAGGCTACATTCACCAAGATTAGGCTATATTATGCTACGCTAAGGTAGATTAGGCCATGCTATTCTAGGCTAAGCTAAATTAGTTCAACCTAGATCAAGGTAAATTAGGTAGGGTAGATTAGGCTAGGCTAGACTAGATTAGGCTAGTCTAGGCTAGGCTAGACTAGATTAGGCTAGGCTAGGCTAGGTTAGACTAGACTAGGCTAGGCTAGATTAGATTATGTTAGATTAGGCTAGATTAGGCTAGATTAGGCTTGGCTGGTCTAGGCTAGGCTAGATTACACTAGCTTAGGGTAGATTAGATTAGACTAGATTAGACTAGATTAGTCTAGATTAGGCTAGACTAGACTAGACTACCCTACACTATACTAGCCTCGCCTAACCTAGCCTAGCCTAGATTAGACTGGACTAGACTAGACTAGACTTGATTAAACTAGCCTAGCCTAAACTAGACTAGACCAGCCTAAACTAAACTAGACTAGCCTAGCCTAGCCTAGTCTACAATAGCCCACACTAAGATTGTTTAGGCCAGTTTAGTCTAGTATAATCTAGCCTAGCCTAGCCTAGATTGTACTAGGCTAGGCTAGGCCAATCTAGATTAGTCTAGACGAGATTAGGCTACATTAGGCTGGGTTAGGCTAGGCTAGATTAGAGCAGGGTAGGCTAGCTCAAGGTAGATTACGCTACACTAGATTAGCATAGATTAGGCTAGACTAGGCTATGCTAGGCTAGGGTAAGTTAGGTTAGGATAAGCTAGATTATGCTAGCCTAGATTAGGCTAGAATAAGCTAGATTAGGCTAGACTAGGCTATGCTAGGGTAGGATAGATTAGGCTAGGTTACAACTAGATTAAGATAGGATATGCTAGGTTAGGCTAGATTGGGTAAGTTAGATCATGATAGATCAAGATAGGCTAGGCTAGGTTAGGCTAGAATAAATTAGGCAAAATTATGCAACATTAGGCTAGACTAGCCAAGGTTAGGCTAGATTAGGCTAGATTAGCCAAGTTTAGGCTAGATTATGATACACTAAGTTAGATTAGGCCATACTAGGCTAGGCTAGGCTAAATTAGGTCGGCGTAGATCAGGGTAAATTAGGTTAGGCTAGATTAGGCTAGGCTAAGCCAGATTAGGCTAGATTAGTCTAGGCTAGATTACAGTAGATTAGGGTAGATTAGATTAGACTAAATTAGACAAGAATAGTCTAGATTTGGCAAGACTAGACTAGACTACCGTACACTAGACTAGCCTCGCCTAGCCTAGCCTAGCGTTGATTAGACTAGACTAGACTAGACTAACTACCCTAGCCTAAACTAGACTAGACTAGCCTAACCTAAACTCGACTAGCCTAGCCTATTCTAGTCTACAGTAGACTAACCTAGTTCGCACTACTCTAGACTAAGATTGTTTAGGCCATTTTAGGCTAGCTTAGTTAGGTGGGGCTTGCTTAGGCTAGGTTAGCATATATAGTTTAGGCTAGGTAGGCTAAGCTACTTTATGCAAATCTAGTTAGGACAAGGTTAGGATAAAGCTAGGAAAACTAGTTGGGCGACGTTATTTTATGCTAGATTAGGCTAGGCTAGTCTACGCCTCACTATATTAGGATAGGCTAGCCTACACCTTAGTAGATCAGGTTAGGTAAGGTTACGCTAGGCTAGTTTCGGCCATGCTATGATAGGATATAGGCTATGCTAACATAATTTTGGGTATGATAGGCGAGGCTAGTCTAGAGTAGGCTAGGCTAGGGCAGAGTAGGGTAAGGTAGGGTAGGCTATTTTAGGCTATGCTAGGCTTGTTCAGGCTAGTCTAGGCTAGCCTATGCAAGACTAGGCTAGTCCAAGCTAGTTTATCCTGGGCTCGGAAAGGCATGTTGGGTTAGGCTAGCATAAGCAAGTCTGGTTTATGTTAGGCTAGGTTAGGCTAAGTTAGGCTAAGCTCTGTTAGGTGAAGACGGGCAAGGTTGACTAAGCTATTTTAGGCTATGCTAGTGTAGGATACGTTAGGCTAGGCTAGGCTAGACTAGTTTAGGATAGGTTAAGCTAGGCTAGGCTACTTTATGGTATGCTAAGCTAGATTAAGATAGGCTAGGCTAGGCTAGGCTAGTTTCAAATAGGTTATGCTAGGCTATGCTAGTTTACACTAGGATAGCTTGGGCAAGGCTAGACTAGTTTACACTAGGCTAGGTTAGCATAATTTATGCTAGGCTAGGCTAGTTTAAGCTAGGATAGTTTGGGCAAGGTTAGGCTAGGTTACACTAGGATAGCTCAAGATAGGCTATTCTAGTTTAAGCTTGTCTCATTTAGGCTAGGTTAGTATAGGCTAGGGTAGGTTGTCAAGGTTAGGTTAGGCTAGGTTGGTTAGGGTTAGGCAAGGCTAAGTTAGGTTAGGAAACTTTAGTCTACTTTAGGCTACATTATCCTACATTGGGCTAGTATGGACAAGTCTAGTTTAGGTAAGGTTAGGTTAGGCTAGTTTAAGCTAGGCTAGGCTAGTTTATTCTATGGTAGGCTAGGTTAGGCTAAGCTATTTTATGGCAATATAGGTTATGCTATGCTATCTTAGGCTAGGCGAACCTAGGCTAGGATATGGTATGATAGGGCAGGCTAGACTAGATCAAGCTAGTTTTTGTTGGGGTAGGTTAAGCTAGTTTAGGCTAGGGTAGGGCATGGTAGGGTAGGCCAGTCTAGGCTAGTTTAACTTAAGATATGTTATGCTAGCATAGCCCATGTTAGGCTAGGAGAAAGTAGGCTATGTTACGCTTAGGGATAGTATGGTATGCTTAGGCAGTGTAGATTAGGGTAGGGTAGTCTAGGCTAGGCTAGGCTAGTACAAACTAGGCTAGCAAAAGCTAGGCTATGTCAGAATAGGCTTGTATACGTTGGGATAGGATGGGCTAAGAAAGCTAGGCTATGATAAAGTAGACTAAACTAGGCTAGGCTAGGATAAGGTTATTGTAGGGTACGCTATGGTATGCTTGGATATTGTAGGTTAGGCTAGGGTAGGCTATGTTATTTTAGGCTACGCTAGGCTAGGCTAGGCTAGGCTTGTTTAGCCTTGTTAGGCTTGTTGAAATTTGGTACCGGAGGACGGGTGGTTCCCTTAGGCTTTGATCTTTGGCCTAGGGAAAAGTGTCCAAAATATTTTAATTTTTCTCCTAAAGTGACTTTATAATTTTTTATAAAGTTAAAATCTTATTTAAAAGTGACTTTAAGTGATAAAGTTACTAAAGTCTAATTTTAAAGTGACTTTAATAAAGTTAATGTAAAATTAGAAAGGAAAAGTGACTTTGAAATAAATGACTAAGTGGTTCTTTATTAAGGTGGGGTGAATTAAAAAATAGAAAGTGAGATTTAAATGTGCATTTAATCTCAGCCATTGATCTAAATCTATTTCAGCCATTGGATTTAGAGATCACCCAAAAGTCACTTGGAGTTATATTAAAGGAGGAAAATGAGGAAAAGATCATTCATTCTGTCATGAGCAGATTGCGAGAAGGAGAGCAAGAGAGAAAGGGAGATTTCTGGACAAGAAGGAGAAAGAGGCAGCCGTTTGGCACACATACCAGGCAGCTCTTCAGCAAAATCAGAACATCAGAAAGACAAGCAGAACAGCAGTAAGAACAAGCAGAAAAAGCTGATTTTTTGCTGAAAACTGAGAAGTTTCCAGGTGGTTTGTTGGGCTGAAAACGGATAAGTTTGCTTGCTGAAAAAAAAAATTATTTTGCTGTAATTTTTGCTGAAATTTTCTTGTTGTAAAAAGACATTTTT
>APFE030971409.1:94836-111194 GCA_000404065.3 Pinus taeda | reverse complement strand
TAATGAAAAATCAAGCTGGTAGTCTCAGTTTTGAGATCCAGTGGGAAATCTCTGTGTATATGTGTTTTATGTTTTATGTTCTCGCATTTTTATTTTTCCTATGATTTAGAATTCGTATGCAGGTAATTTCTGCACGGGGTTAAAACCTACAGATTTTTGGTCATGATCTATCACTGGCATGGAGGATTGCTTGGATCGACACTGGATTTCCTAGCCTTTCCATTTCCTTGGTAGCCATGGAGATTGCAAGTTTATTTCCTTGTTTTTTTTTGGATGGTTCTCATGTTTCCTTAGCTTGGGTTGAGTTATTAGTTCCTAGAAGCCCTCATTGGACAAATGCTCTGGAAGCCCTGTAATAGCTTGGGTTGAGTTACTAGTATTGGAATTATTGATTGGACAAATTCTCTAGAAGCCCTTAGTGGGTTGAGTTACTAATCCTAGAAGCCTTAGCTAGAAAAATTCTCTCGAAGCCCGATGATAGTTATGGGTTGAGTTACTGGTCCTTGAAGGCTTGGTCAAAAGAAATGCTCTGGAATCCCTCGAAGGCTTGGATAGAGACCAATCTTATGATGGATTTGTGATGTCTGAATGTGAGGTGGAATCATTGTTTCATGGGTTGAGGTGGATGGCCTCTAGAAGCACTTGATGGTTTTGGATTGATTTGTTCTATGAGATGCCACATTCATGCTTAGAATATGGCATGGGGGCGAGTGGCTGAAGAGAGATTTGACACAACCATTCTATGGTTGGGTGGAGCATGGAAGTCCCATCCCGAGTTTGGATTTTTCATTATCAATAAGAGGTTATTTATCCTTATATTTCTATGAGTATTATACTGGTTTATATGGATACGATTTCAATGGTATTTATGTTGGTATTCTTCCGGTTATATATATGTTTTATGACAGTAGTTATGTATGGATCTCATCATATTTTTACTTGTAAATGAATGAAAAATGTATCAATGACCTAATGGATGAAATAGAAGTCAATGTGTTGAGGCATAAATGTCTCTTAGAGATTGTCACCTAAGTATGAGACCCCTATGCTTAGATTTGTTATTTACACCTGTAGATTACATATTCTTGATATGTTTGACAAAATGCCTATCATGGCTAGTAGGGGTCCAGTCAAGGTCTTATTCAAGTAATTTCTTTTGGAATATCATTTCCCTGTCATCTTATTGTTATGAAGGTGTCATTCTATTCTAGGTAGTGACAAGGGCTTTGGGCCTAAAAAAGTGGATCAAATCCTAGGGACATTGGCACAACACTATGCAAAAGTCCCAGGATGCTAGCTTATAGGTCTGTGAAACCGTCCAGAGGTCCCTGGATGTTGGGATGCCCATAGCATGAGAGTGTCCATAGGTCAAGTGATCCAAAAGCTCCGTGGGACGTAGGGGTTGGTTGACAGAAAGGTTGGATTGGTTTCTGAGGATCCTAATGCTGATGTTGAATGTCTATATGGTGTGTTTCTATTTGTTCCACTTCCTTAATGTTACTTAGGAGGTTGAATCATGCCATAGTGGCATCTCGTCGCATGTTTACCTCGACTGATTGGTTGCTTGGGTAGATGTGGGAGCAGGGTGTTATACCATGCTTATCCTAACATGTCGTGGATATCATTGCTTTCATTTAGCTGATGTATCCCTTGGTATAGCCTTTCCATAGCATAAAAATAATATAATCACATAATATAAACTCATAACCACATGATATTGACCTTGTAGATCTGTCAAGACTACTCTCCCACTTTATTCGTCATAAAACAAGAACCTCTTCATATCATTCACCTACATAAGAAGTAATTTCTCCACAAGAATGATACTTGACAACCATATCAAACAGTGAGATAGATAGATAGATACATACATATATATAAACATTAGCATAAGAAAATCATTATCCTCTTAGAGAATGACATACATACATGTATACATATATAGAAATCAACACAATCATGATCACAACATAACTACCACATAACATAATGTCAAGGTTAAGAGATATCCCTTTATCCATGGACACATGCACAACATTGAGAACAACCCTTCCAAACATAGCCAAGGAATCATATGCCACACATCCATTCACTTTACCATTCCTGTTACCTTCCTCATGATTGTCATGTCATTGTTTATTTCCACCAATGGACCCAACCAATCCAACTGGTTGTCATACTCTTTCCTTTAACTTCCTTCATACATGCATTAGCTTCATCTGAGTCTTACATTACCGAATCGATTTCATTCTTCTCTCTCCTAGCTGCACCAACTTTCCTCTTTCCCAACCAATTCCCAAGACTCAAAACTTAAAAAGAAAGCACAAGAAACAAACAAGAAGAAAACCATGAAAACCAATAATAATACGAAACCAAAAACAAAGTGGCATGATCATGCATTAGACATAAGAAAACTGCAAATCAAGCGGAAGCAAATCACAAAATACCAAAAGAACAAGACTAACAACAGACGCCATGACTCAATCCCCATGGTTCCTATTTTTTCCATGGAAAGCTCAACCTCAGCATTCTTCATAATTTCATGGCAGCCTTTGCTATGCAGTCCTCTACATCATATTTCCATAAACACATAACTACCAGCGCATAAATAAATATACAATATACTAGTTATCTTACCTTGTTATGCCAAGAAAATTTCCTTGTAGCTGGACATATCTGTGTCATCTTTCAAGGGACTCCAAGTCCCTTGATAGATCTAGCTATAACCAGAAACCAATTGTTATACCCGTTAAATACATGTCCATGAATATAGCACATACCCACATAATGTCAGAAAAAATAAAGGTTAAGAAGACTTCCTGTATGCAAAGCACTCATTCTTTTGGAATTAGGGTTTCCAAACATAGCCAAAGGAATTCTTGCCCAATTCCTTTATTTTACCGTTTTTACCTTGTTGCAATCGAGGCTTACTATGTAATGTCACCTCACCTAACTATTGGTTATATAAGTACATCGATTTTAACCTTGCGACTCTAATACCGAGCATGTTTTCTTGCAACTATTCACACATGTTAGTCACATGTTGCACAAATCAAGGCATCATGTCTATAAATTTGGAATCAACATTTACGAAGTCTAACAACTAGGTCATAATCAACTGACAGTCATAAGACACAATGCTACAACTATCATGTATCTCAACACATATGCGTTAGTACGACCATCTTAAAACAAGATCATTTCTTAATGCAATCTTAGAAACTCATACTCATATCATGCAAGAAATCAAACATTTAACGAAATATAAATGAAGCATGTTAGATAAATCAACTCGACAACATAATAGACACCAAACACTCAAACATCATCTAGACGACATAATCAAACAATGAAGCACCAAGTATACTACATAAGCAAACTCATATCTTAATGTATCTTAGGGAAGGCTATCTTGTCTACACAATCAATCTAGTTAGCATGATATAACTTTACAACACATCAAATCAAGCACATATAAAATCATGATATCCATAACAGTAACTAACTAACATGTTTACATCATAAGCTCATAAACATTTATCATTCATAGAGAATAATCACATCTGCATAATCAGTCTAGATTAATACAACACAATGTAACAAATAAGTTGACTCATATCTTAATGTCATAACCCTAACCATTTGCATAAACCAATCCAACTTAGGATGATACATATAACATCAAGGCCTTAATATAATAACCCTAATAATCAAGCTAACTAACATATAATAAAAACGAGTTATATATCATACTTATCAACAACATATAACCTAATCATTAAGTTAACTATCATATAACAACAACAAGTTAATCTATAACATACTTATCAACAACATATAGCCTAATCATCAAGCTCCATGACTAGTAACTCAACCCACTAAGGGCTCGAGAGAATTTTTCCAACTAGGGCGCATTAAGAAAAAGTCTATTGTCCCACTCACCTTCTTACATGACCAAGGAGAATGAAGTCGATAAGTATTGTGCTGCAAGGGATGCATGTTCCCTTCCCTGCCATTTTGGGACCTACTGAGGGAATTCCTCTTGACCTTTATCTAAGTTTACAAAATTGGGAATGTTGGCCCAAGAGGGGGCTCTTGGCCTTGATGCCTTGAACATTAAGAAAGTTTTTTTTCAATAACAAGTGTTGATTGTCGACCTTGAATCGAGGAAGCATGTGACATTTCATAAGAAGTGAGGTATTAAATATAAGAAATTCTCCTCCTACGTGGGGTTTCCTTCAGGTCTAAATGTTTATTTTTTAGAGTCTTTGGAGGATCCCAATATCCCCCCATTGATCTAGGTTTCTCTAATAGTGATGCCCTGGCTTAATGATAGTGATGTCTACTAATGTGATGGGCTTGGGGTTCAATTCTTTTCATTTCAAGCATATAAATTAATTTCCAGGATCTTCTTTTTAGGTTATATGTGGGGTTCAAGACATGGACTTCATATTCTTAATACATATGCTTTGTACTCTAATCAAAAGACATTTTGGGACTGATTTTATGTGAGTGGGATTTTGGGCCTAAATTCTCTTGTATTGGTTGGAGATTTGAACTTGATAATGACATATGAGGAAGTTTTGGTCTGGAAAGGAAAACTGAACCCTTTATCAAGTTAGTTCAAAAGTTTATTTGATCATAAGTTTCTTATGGTGATCTAAATATAAAATGGCATCAACCCATGGTATTCATCCACCCATGGAATTTCCCCATGGTATTGTAAGTGGCATCCACCCATGGTATTCATTCACCCATAGTATTTTCCCATGGTATTGTGAAATCCACCCATGGAATTTATCCGTGGTATTGTAATCGAAAAAGACTATAAGTAACAAGTCGCATTTTGTAAAAGTACAGTTTGTCCGCCACAATGTAGCTTTTACAGTTATTCTCTGTTTTAATAAAAACATTCTTTGTGGTTTTGTTTATTGAGAATTCTCCTTTCTTCTGGCATTTCAAATTTTCAGATCTTGGGGGCCTCTCCCCCAAAATCCATTTCAATATTTTAGATCTTGGGGGCTTCCCCCTAAGATCTGGATAAATGGTAATAAAGAAGGTTATGATTCCATGGGAATGAGGGTTTGATGCATATTTCAGTTTCAAATTTTATAGCAATATTCAACAAACTTCACGCATGAAGTTTTCTTTTTTCATTTTTTTTGCAGAAATGTTTTTGGGTTGTGAGTTTGCAGATCAAATATGAATTTCTTTTAGTTGAAATTTACCAAAAAAAAAATAATAGATCTGGATTCCTTGTGAAAAAACACCCAAATTCAAAAATAAAATCATCTAAATTAAAGTCTAGATGAGGGAGAAATCGTTGATTTAAAATCAGCTATGTTTTAGAATTTTTTTGACGGCAACTCGTGGACAACAACTCTCCTATATTTTTTGTAGATTTTGTGCAAAATTTCAAAGCAATGGTTGCTAATCCAAGCTCCTCTTGAAAAACCTCTCAATTTTAAAAAAAATGGGTCGATAATCAAAGTTCAGATGTGGGAGATATCGCTGATTTAAAATTAGTTATTTTTTTCAGAACTTTTGTGACAATGAAATAGTTGCAGTGCAAATATGAGATTCCAGAGTGTCCAAATAAGGATTTCCAGCACATGGGAAGATGCATAATGGTCACTCTATTTCCAAAAAGAGGTTATAATAAATATTCTGAGTTATATTGATCAATTTATGTCCATTTTAAATTTGGAGCAGCATTCAGAGTGGGTTCCCTTTTGAGATGTGCCCTCCCACCCCACTTTAGTAGGAACCTGCTTCACATTCAACAGTTTCAACATAGCAACATCCGGCTTGGGTTCTTTGGAGACGTGCCTTCCCACCCCAAGCTATGTAGGCACCTACTACTTTATCAAGAATTAACATCATGATTGTGGGTCAACCACACAAAATCCTTGTCATCAAAGTCTATTTGCTAGGTCGCAAGATGTTAGTATCACAGTTGGTCACAAGCATTACAAGGTATCTCTATCCTCGTATCTACGTTTTTCATGGTTATGGGTCATCCACAAACCCACACTTCATTGAAGTCCATTTTCTAGGCCGCACACTGTCAGTATCACAGTTGGTCATAAGCACTGTAGGGTATCTCTATCCTTGGATGTTATTTCATCATGGTTATGGGTCATCCACAAACCCACACTTCATCGAAGTCCATTTTCTAGGTTGCACACTATCCGTATCATAGTTGGTCACAAGCATTCTAGGGTATCACTATCCTTGGATCTTCGTTCATCATGGTTATGGGTTAACCACATAAAATCCTTCTCTTCAGTGGCTCTTCATATTCAACAAAGGCTTCGCAGGAGGGAACTTCACGCAATAGGGACCATTTCTTCTTAAGGAGGGAGGAATGATCTGAATTGAAAATGGAATCAACCCATCGTATTCATCCACCCATTTAATTTCCCCATGGTATTGTAAGCGGAATGCACCCATGGTATTGTAAGTGGCATCCACCCATGGTATTGTAAGTGGCATCCACCCATGGTATTCATTCACTCTAGCTCGTTTAATTGTATGAGTGATCTGTCCATTGGTTTGATCTTGTGTTTCACACGTGAAGGTGGCTGATTTGTTATCTCTTACCACTTACCCATGGAAAAGTTGCTTATCAATCTGAGTGATTGCTTAGAGTGGGCATGCAACAAATTATAGGATATCAACTTATGTCAAAGGAAGTAACAATCCCGATCGTCAACTTCCAAAGGTGGACTGCCAAGTTGTGTTAAAATGTTGTGGTGTAGGACGACTCAATTATTTTCGTGATCACAAGCTTAGTCAAGAATTTGTCTACAAAATGGAACTATCATTACATGCTGACAATTCAAAGAAGAATCAATGTGGTTGGATCCCACGTCGAGGAGCATTAACGTAGAGATGATCAACCAATGTCAGGGGTGAGAACTCCATTTCTGTAGAAATCGAGAAAATGTGGTAAATTGGTCGACGAAATCGAGTTTGGAAGGAGCTTGAATAAATTTGTTGGGATACACTAATGCTATGCACAAAGCACCTATAACAGAGGGATCGTGGTTTTATTCAGATTGTGTAGTGTGGCTTGATTGTGGAACCACAATCAAGGAAAATTTTAAGGATGGAAAATTTTCTTGATGTTTAAAAACAATGGCGAATCTCAATAATTCCTAATATGCAAACTATAAAATGTTTATTGATATATTTGTAAAATTATTCAAATTTATAATGATTTTATATATAGTCTCTATATAATGTTGGCGATTTTTAAGGTAAAATAGTTTTATATTCTAAAATTTAGGCAAATCATCTTTTATAAAAATTGGAAATTGGTGAATCTTTTTTATGGAAATATCATGGAAAATTAGCACAATGGGTGAACATTAGTGCCTAAAATTTTACATGACCACAATGATCAAACACCACATGCATGGGGACCGCAATATTGTAGACTCAAATGAGTGTAGGAAGGGTGAGCACATGCAACAAGAGCAATCAGGAAACATGGTCAAACATTGTTTCAGTCTCCCAATACCTCCACAATTAACATTTCATGGAGGGAATTCATTGTGCGCTCGTTGCTGAGTTGATACTATCATAAAATGTGTACCGTGTAGTTAAAGGTGTGCATTGAACAATTATGCACTTGTGTGCCTTTGAATCTATAATGGAGAAATTCTTATGTGCATTAGTGTGTTAGATGGTGTAGGTGGGAAGCACTATATATGCTTGATCTGGTGGGCAAGTTAAATAAAATGAAATTCCTACAAGTTTTCAATCAATTGAGTCTGAGGATAGCGTGCAAGCCACAAATGAATCCATAATCATCCTGGAAGGGAAAACTTTAAATTTGTGGACATAGATAACAGTAAGTTGCCACATATGGAGACACGTCATTGGAGCAAGTCCACTTGATCTGACTTGTCAACTAAGATAATTCACCAAGTTCATCTTTGAAAACTAATCAAATTCTACAAATATTTAATTAAATAATGCATGGGTTTATTAGAAGCTGAACTTTTGAAAGAGAAAAAAGAGGTAAAAAATTAAAATAAGTTCTTCATCTACATTAATTATATTGTTTTAGCTTTCCATCAGCCTTATGGCAGAAAGGATAGTGTCCTACATACTATTGTAACTTTGTGAGTCTGAATGTGACTCTTGGAGTTTTGAGCAGTTGTTGTCCAAAGGCTGCTCCAATTTTGTTATAATTGTGTATGAAATGACTTGATGAGGCATGGTTTAGAGAATATGTTTTGACATGTAGATGGTCATATGTTCATTCATGTGTTACTAGTATCAACTATATGTTGTTGTCTATGAGTTGAGAAAAGTTTTTTTCTATGAAAAAATTATATTGTTGTATTTTTTTTCATAACCATTGTATTGTTGGGAATGTATTAGTCATTACTCATGAAGAGTTATCAATCTTACTTGTATGAGTGAGAGTCTTGAGCTTCCACGATTATCTGGTTAATTAGGGGAGTGTCAGTTAAAGAAGTTGATGCACTTTCCATCTTAAGCTAAAACATGGATCAAACCTTTTTAAATTCCCTTAATAAACTAGCAACAACAATAAGCAAATCCATTTCCAAGGGGATACTTTCTATGTTACAGCAAGCACATCCAAAAAATAACATGAGTTGGGATCCAAAATTTATGCACTTGGAACAAATCTACACTACATGAGGATAACAACAAAATCCCTTCTCAAACTAGAAGGACTTGCCTCACTCCTCTCCAAAGTACCTCAGTCAGATGGAAAGAGCTTCATTTGGGCTCTAAAACCAACCATGCTTGCATTTGTATAACACAAGCATTTGGAGAACCCTTGTGTAGGATTCAAATTGCCAATTGTATCTTGTCTTAGTAGTATCATGATGTTGACTACACCTATACCTACTTACAATGATGAAATTATGAGGAGAGTCTTCAGACTGGTAGTGGATACCTTTTAGGATATGGATAATAGTGAGGGCCCTACCTTTGGAAGAGGTTAGAGATTCTAGAAGTCATGACCTTAGTTAGATCTTATGACCCTATGTTTGAACTAGAGTGTGACGATTTGATCCTGCAGATGTTCCAGTTCTTCTTTAACATTAGGAAATACCATCTTGATATAGTCATAACACACATGGAGTCCATTTTTTCATCATGTATGGGAGGCCATGATGCAGTGTGCAAGAGGTTGTAGTCTAAATAGTTGGCATTTTTTTAGGGAGGAACAATTGGTTTCACTTGCTGCTTATGAACTAGCCAAAAGGTTAGTTGAGTAGAAAATTATAATTTTCAGGAGACAGTTGACCCATGAATATTTGTAGTGGATTTATGGTGACCAACCATGTAGCAAGAAGGAGCTAAGGAGGAAGGGTTTTTACTTCATCTGCAAGGAAACTTGGGGACCTGACCACTTGTGCTTAAGAGATGCAAAGGTGATGGAAGAGGTAAAGTAGGATGATATTCCTTGTCTTTCAGGATGAGGACTCTTATTTAAATGAGTCCATGTGATCATATGGGGATGCCTCTAGGGAGCATGAGTAGTCATGTGAAGTCGTTGACAATAAGCCAGATTTATATTTTGATGTGTATTCTGAGAAGTGAGTGGACCATATGGGAGACATTCAGGATGATGAGTCACCATTGGCGATTCAATATGAGTAGCATATGGTGGAGCATGAGTTAGCTGAGGAGGATGATATGCACAGTATACGCGATGATTCTTTTGGGGAGAGATAGTTATAGGATCATATTGAACCAGTGATGGAGGAGGATGAGAAGGCACCCTTGGGGTCATCCATTGATGAGGAGGAGACAGATGTACAAAAATATAGCAAGGTGGAAGCATTTACTGACACTTGTGCTCGGGAGATGTTGGGATCATACAATATGTTGTTGGTAATGGATTGGTTATACCTTCATACAACCAAGGTGGATTGTTATGAAAAGGCCATTGAATGTGTGGATGACAATGAATCACCAAGAGCCTTATAGGGTAAGAAGAAAGCCACATCAATTAGGATGGTAACGATTATGAAATAAAAATGTAGTCGCAGAAAAGGGTGTGTTATTTGTAGTACACATTTCTAGTGACAAAGGAAAGGAAGTTGAGGATGTATATGTTTTGAGAAGGTACCCAGTTTTACGGTAGTTCAAGGATGTATTTCTTGAGGACATCACAGAGTTTCCACCTCATAGGTAAGTATACTTTTCTATTGAGTTGGTGCTACGGGTAGCTCTGGCATCAAATGCACCTTATAGGATGAGCACACCTGAGCTGGTAGAGTTGAAGCTACATTTGAAGGAAGTGTTGGAAAAGCGATAAATTAGGCCAAGTTTGTCACCTTGGGGAGCACCAGTATTATTTGTGAAGAAGAAATATGGTACTCTCGGATTATGCATTAACTAGAGTGTTATGCAACCAGCTCACAAAATAGAAGAAGAGATAGATCAACGACTTCAAAATTAGCCTCTTCGAGGGGGAAACCTCTTTTACATTACAAAAATGAAAAATTATTTGATAATACAAATGAAAAGACCTCCTTTCTATATATAGGAGTATAAGGGGTCACAATATAATCAGAGCCTACATAACAATAACATTGTAAGGGCACAACAATAACAATATTGGGCTTTTATGGGAAACAATAATTATAATATGGGGACTACATGGGAAAAAAATACAATAAGGAGGTTGCACTAGTAACAATATGGGGCTACACTAGTAGCATACGGACATAACATGCCCCTCTCCTCCAAAAAATTGTTGTCCTCAACGCTTTAGTAGTTCTAGATGCTTATGTATAACATTATCATCCTCCCATGTGGAACCTTCAACGGATAAGTTATTCCATTTGATGAGATACTCTAAAATTGATCGATTTTGTAGTTGTCGGGTTCTTGATTCCATGATTGCTTCAAGTTCCAATATGAATTTTCCTTCCTCGTCATGTTCCATAAATATTGTTTGAACTAGGAGCTTATCACCTATAACCTTCTTTAAGCATGAAACATGGAAAACTAGGTGCACTGAGGAAGATGCAGGAAGCTCCAATTTGTATGTCATAGTACCAATCTTTTGCAACACCTTGTAATGACCATAGTACTTTGGTGATAATTTATTATCCTTTTTAGCTTGCTTGAGGGACATGTGTTTGTATGGTTGTAGCCGTAAAAATACCTAGTCGCCTACATAAAATATTCTTTCGCTGCATTGCCGATTTGCATATTGTTTCATTCGATTATGCGCCAAAGTGAGGCTATCCTTTAAGAGTTGGAGATATTTTTTTTGATGCTCAATGTGAGCTTCCATTTCTTGAACCTTAGAATTTTCTCTTAAATATGATGTGATGAATCGTATTAGAAAATTATATATTACATAGCAATGGAACACATAAAATTTTGCAGAAATATAAACACAGAATATGCATAAAATAAGAGAGACACAGATATATGTGGTTCACCCGGTTTGGGCTACGCCCATGGTGAAACAACCAATCCTTCCTTTTATATTATCCAACAAAATGAAGAGATACAACCTACAACAAATCCGTTGTAATTCCCTCTTTGCTCTCAATCCCCTCTCTCTTCCTAGCTCACAATAGAGATCTACATAGATGCAATATAATTCCCTCATATATAGAGAGGGGTTGCCTTCTAGGGGAAAAAATCCAAAATTAAACATAACTTCTACCGTCAGATCTCCGCCTAATGAATGACCCAGATTGATGACGTAATTACAACATTTTACAAGGCAATTTTACATCTATTTTTAGCTTCGAGGGGGCTGCCCTCCAACCACTGCTAGTGGGGGCTCCAAATAATCATCGTCACCCCCCTGGCGGTGCATATTTTACGGGCAATGTTTCCACCCAATTACGATCTGGGTTCCAATGTGGCAATACCTCTAAATAAAAAAGATAATCAGGCTCCACATCCAACAATATTCCACTTGGACACTGATTATAACAACTACACCGTTGGTCCATTTGTTGGACAATGACTCTACTTTGGACCTAGCTATTTCTCATCTTCTTCATCATACTTGAAGATTAATTTAAACTTAGTAGAATCTTAGCTTATCCCTCGTTACAACTTTTGTTAACATATCTGCAGGATTCTGGCTAGTGTGTATCTTTTCCAGCTTCAACTATCCAACTTCCAACACTAACCGTATGAAATGGTACTTGAGTTGTATATGTTTAGTCTTGGAATGAAATGCAGAGTTATTTGCAAGATGTATGGCACTCTAGCTGTCACTGTATAACCTTTCCAACTCCCGCTTCTTACCCAATTCATCCAGAAACCTTTGGAACCAAATCATTTCTTTATTAGAATCTATAATAGCAACATACTTTTCTTCTGTTGTTGAGAGTGAAAAAACACTTTGCAGTTTTGAAACCCAACTGACATTTGTTCCACCTAGAGTAAACACATACCCTATTGTGCTCCTCTTGTTATCTCTATCGCCTGTCATATCTACATCAACATATCCCTGTAGAGAAATTTTTGAACCACCAAAGCATAATGCTTGATTTTTGGTACCTCTCAAATACCTGAGAATCCACTTCACCTTCATCCAATGTTATTTTCCTGGATTGTTCATGTGCAATATCACGCCTTGTGTAAGCCATTGCATACATTAAGCTCCCAACTATTGATGCATATGGAACTTTAGACATATAAGTTATTTCTTCCCGAGTCTTGGGACACACCTCCTTACTTAATTTGAAATGGCTAACCAAAGGTATACTAACTGATTTTTCATTCTGCATATTAAATCTTTTCAACACCTTTTCTATGTACTCACTTTGAGACAATGTTAATTTTTTATTCTTCCTGTCTCTAGTTATTCTCATACCAAGGATTTGTTTTGTAGCACCCAAATCCTTCATTGCAAATGAGTTTTCCAATTTTATTTTGACCATATTTATTTCCTGCATGTTAGAACCTGTAACAAGCAAGTCATGTACATACAATACCAATATAATATAGCTTCCATCATTTTTCCTTTTGAGATAAACACAATGATCAGAGTGACATCTAGTATAACCTTGTCCAGACATAAACCTGTCAAATTTTAGATACCACTGCCTTGGAGCCTATTTTAAGCCATACAATCTCTTCTTTAACCTGCACACTAGTTTCTCCTTCCCTTTTACCTTATATCCTTGTGGTTGGTGCATATATATCTCTTCCTCCAAATACCAATGGAGAAAGATTGTATTTACATCTAGCTACTCAAGAAGAAAATCTTTAACTTTTACTAGACTTAAAATAATTCTGATTGAAGTCATTTTAACAACAGGATAAAATATCTCATCAAAGTCTATACCCTTTTTCTGTGCAAACCCCTTCACCACAAGTCTAGATTTATACCTTTTTCTACCTCCATTTTATTTCTTCAACCTATAAACCCATTTATTCTACAATGTTGTTTTTCCTATAGGCAACGTGACTAAGTCCCAAGTCTGGTTATGTGTTAAGGAGTCCATCTCTTCTTTCATGGCTTGCTCCCACTTCTTCCTAGTTTCTACCAACACTGCTTCTTCATAACATTTTACTTCACCAGAATCAGTTAACAATACATAATATAATGAAGGAAAGTATCGTTCAGGGGGTCTACTTATCCTGGTAGATCTTCTAACACCACTTTCAAGTGTTTGAGGTGCTTGTTGCTGTTGTGGTTGTTGTATTTGTTCTGTCTATTGACCATTATGATTTTCAGGCACCTTCACTTTTCTGTGATCTCATCAAGCAATGTCTATTCTCTGTTTTCTTTTTCTTGTTTCTTTTCCTGCAGTTGATCCTTATACAAAACCTTTTCATTGAATATTACATATTTGCTCCTAATGATTTTGTGTTTTTCATAATCATAAAAGCGATGATCAAAATCATTAACACCCTATCCAATAAAGGTACATTTCTTTGATTTTGCCTCAAGATTTTTTCTATTTTCTTTATTAATATGGGCAAAGGCTTCACAGCCAAAAGTCTTTAAAAATTAGTAGTTTACCTTTTTACCTGTCCATGCCTCCTATGGAATACCACCATCCAAGGAACTTGAAGGCCCTTTTTTTATTAGATAATTAACAATATCTACAACATCTTCCCGAAATTGTAAACACAATCTTGCATGCAATCTCATGCACCTTGCACGCTCCATGATTGTCATGTTCATCCTTTCTGACACACCATTTTCTTGTGGTGTCCCTTGAACTGTCTTCTCTCTGCAAATTCCATTATCTAAATAGTACCTATCAAACTCTTTGCCGAAATATTCACCTCCATTGTTTGATATGAGAAACTTCAACCTTTTTCTATCTCATTTTAAACCAAAGCTTTCCATTTGTTGAAAGTATCAAATACATCAGATTTATTTTGAATACAATAAATCTAGGTTTTTCTAGTTGCATCATCAATAAAAGTAGCATAATAATGAGAGCCACCGAGAGATGATGCCTTAGTAGGTCCCCATACATTTGTATGCACAACCTATAATTTTTTGCTATTCTTTTCTTTCCCAACTTTGAGGAATTTGACTCTCTTTCTGCTTTCCATAAACATAATTCTCACAAAATTTAAATCAACATTCTTCAAACCTAACAACAAATTTCTTGAGTGAAGAATCTACATCCCCTTCTCACTCATGTGCCCAAGCTTATGATTCCGCAATGTCATATCTTCTCCTTTTGCTATTACCATGGCTTCTTTAGTGACCTTGCAGGTTTTATTTGTAAAAGTAGTTACACAACCTTCACCTCCCAACTGCCTTGTTGAAATCAGATTTTTCTTCAAATCCGGAACATGTGTTACCTCCTTCAATAGCCATTGATTTCCATTCTGATGTTTTATGAAAATTCTACCCATTCCAATGATTTTACAGATTTTATTATCACCCTATCGAACCTGTCCAAAATCTCCTTGAACATAATCATGAAAATGTTTCCTATCAAGTGTGGTATGGAATGAGGCCCCTAAATCTACCACCCAGGCATTAATAATATTTTCTAATGAAAGAATCAAAACATCTTGGAAAACATCACCTGGAACATTCACTTCATGATTATTTTCTTGTTGCGCGTCTCCTTTTCCCTTGCAAGACTTGCAGTCTTTCTTCAGGTGTCCTTCTTCCTGCATTTTCAGCACACTATCCGTAATGTGGACTTGGATTTTCCTTTCCTTGACTTACTGCAATATTTGGGGCTCTTTCGTCTTTCCATTTTTCTTCCCCTAGTATTTGCAGTTAAAGCATTACCTAATGCCTCACCAGAGATTTTTCGTTGCATTTCCTCGCTAAGGATTGCACCGACAACATCATCAGACTTTAAAGTACTAGATCCAGAGACGGAGTTACTAATGGCCATAACTAAACCATTCCAACTTTTTTGGAATGAGCATATAAATAACATATCCCTAACTTCATCATCAAAAGTTACCCCTACAGAACTTAACTAACTGGTAACTATATTAAATTTATTTAAATGATCAGCAATAGATCCACCTTCTCACATATTCATATTAAATAAATGCTTCATAAGAAATAAACACTTCATAAGAAATACCTTATTTGAGGCCGAGTATTTTTCATATAGCTTGCCTAGTGTTGACATTAAACCCTATGTTGTCGTTTCCTTTGAAATATTAAAGGCTACTGACGCCACTAGGCATAGCCATATTGTTCCAAGTGTCTTTCTGTCGAGAATATCCCATTCAGTGTCTGTCATACTTGTCTTCTTCTTTGTCTTTCTGCTCAATGGTAGGTATAGATCTTTCGGAAACAAATAATATTCCATATGCATCTTCCATAACTGGTAGTTTTGGTCGTTAAATTTTTTGACCCTAAACCTGCCATCTTTCGCCATTGCTCCCACTCGAACCAGGAAACCTTCTCTCCTGCAAATTTATTAGCTAAATAGATCTTCAGCTCTGATACTAGTTGTTAGAAAAATATATATTTCCAAACAATGGAACACATAGAATATTGCAGAAATATAAACACAGAACATGCATAAAACAAGAGAGACATGGATATACGCGGCTCACCCTTTTTGGGCTACATCCACGGAGAAATAGCTAGTCCTTCCATTTATATTATCGAGCAAAATGAAGAGATACAACCTACAATAGATCCGTTTTACTTCCCTCTTCACTCTCAATCCCCTCTCTTCCTCAATCAGAATACAGACCTACATAGACGCAATATAATTCCCTCATATATAGCGAGGGGTTGCCTTCTAGGAAAAAAAAACCTTAAATTAAACATAACTTCTACCACCAAATCTGTTGGGTGTGGAGCCTGATTATCTTCTGTATTCAAAGGTTTCAGCCGGATGTATACACCAGGAAGATTGTACACCCCTCCACGCAGG
>APFE030971409.1:44956-94472 GCA_000404065.3 Pinus taeda | reverse complement strand
TGGCGGGGGTTCCAGGGCAGCGCCCCTGAAGCTAAAAACATATGTAAAATTGCCTTGTAAAAGTATAGTAATTTCTAGTCAATCTGGGCCGTTCATTAAGCAGATGATCTAATGGTAGAAGTTATGTTTAATTTAGGGTTTTTTTCCCTAGAAGGCAAACCCTCACTATATATGAGGGAATTGTATTATGTCTATGTAGATCTGTATTCTGAGTGAGGAAGAGAGAGGATAATGAGAGTGAAGAGGTAGTTACAGTGGATTTGTTGTAGGTTGTATCTCTTCAGTTTGCTGGATAATATAAAAAGAAGGGCTGGATGTTTCTCCGTTGACATAGCCCAAACTAGGTGAACCACATATATCTGTGTCTCTCTCGTTTTATGTGTTTTCTTTGTTTATATTTCAGTAATATTTTATGTGTTCCATTTATTTGTAATATATAGTTTTTAACAAGAACTCCACCTAATGAATGGCCCAGATTGACTATGTAATTACAACATTCTACAAGGAAATTTTACATCTATTTTTAGCTTCGGGGGTGCTACCCTTGATCCCCATTCAGGGGGCGGCTCCAAATAATCACCGTTGCACTCCCTTGGACTCCCTTTGTGGCACACTTTTTAATGGCGGCTATGAACTTGGGTCCAAAGCGGCGACACCTTTGAATAAAGAAGATAATCATGCTCCACATCCAACAGATGGTAGATGATATCCATAAAGTGCCAATGCATTACAATATATGGTCGACTCCATTTCTTCTTTCTCTAAGGTTGGTTCCTGGTGTATATCCTCTTCTTTTGATAGTTATTAATCCTTTTCTTCCTCCTCTTCACAATCTATGTAAATTAATTCCTTCTTAGCACACTTATGACCTTTAGTGTATTTTCTATCACATCTATAACAAAAAAAATTTCTCTTTTTTATTCTAATTGTTGTGGTATCAACCTTTTAGGTTGTGGAAGGCTAGGAGCATCAACACTTCCATCTTTATAGTTGTGAGTGGTATAATTCCTTGTTGCCATAATTTTGCTTTCAATTTTTCTTTCCAATCGGAATGCCGCCTCCAAAGAATCAGGTTCCCAAAGACAAACCTCTTTGGATGTTATCCTTTAAAATCCCTATGAATAGATCAATCCTATGCTCCTCTCGAATATAATTTACCCTTATATTCAATTTTTGGAAGTCCTTAATGTGCTCTACCATTGAACCCTTTTGTTTGAGATTTATCGATTGGCTAAAGATGTTGTTGCTCTTTGTATCCTCATAATGTGCTATAATTTCCTCCGTAAAAATTCACAAAGTGAAAATTTGTTTATGAGAGAAAACCCATTGATAACATACAAACTAATTGGGTTCTACATATAAAGTTTCAATGCATAACTTTTTTGTTTTTTTCACATTATGGAGATTGAAATGTATCTCCATTTGTACTATTCATGTTACGGGATTGTTTCCATCAAACTTCTTCATATCGATATCTGGAACATGGTGGGTATTTTAATCCAAGGTTGGAGTCTATGAAATCATGATTAAAAAATATTTTGTTCTCATCATGAGTTTCTGCTACTACCTTTTCGCCATTAGGAATTATTTCTTGTAGCAACTTTGTCAAAGCATTCATGTCTTTCATCAAATCTTCCATGTTGCCTTTCAGTCTTGCTTCTATACCATCTATCTTAGCTTCCATGCCAATCTTCAAACCATTAATATTAGCTTTGATTTCATTCTTCAAACCATTCATCTTAGCTTCAGTTGCCTTTTGTGAGAGTGAAATTTGTTGCACTTGGTCTCGTAATTTTGATATATCATGTTTAATTTCTTCCTCTTCTTCATGTGTCATAGTAGATATTTTGGGGTTCTTACTAGGTGTTTCCATTTTATTTCTCTGGGTTATCAATTAATGATAATTATGCTTCAAAATTCCCTTTGAATCACTTCAGAATACTTTCTGAAACAAAACTTATGCAAATTTTAAAACAGTATAAACCCTCTTTTTTGGCTTTGTAGGAGATCGATTTTGAATCTAATGTATCTCTGTATTTTAGGATCTCCAAGATCTGAAATTATGTCTTGTGGGAGCCCTTTGAGACCTCATTCCAATCCCACAAGTCTTATCAATATTGGATTCTCCAAGAATGTGGTATGCCTATTATCCCATGATGACCTGATTATAGACTTGTTTAGTAGAGTGAACTTGTACGAAGTGCCACGTATCACTACTTCGACCTTCGGCCCTGAAAATGATACCCAAAAAACTACACTCCATTTTTTTTCTGTCACTTATTATGAAATTTTAATCTGGTGCTCAAATATAAATTCATGACAAGTTTCCCAAGATCACCTATTTGAGATCTAATTCTGGAGCCTGCAACAACCCTAACTTCTTCAGATGATATCTCTGAACATAAAGTGAGACAAGATCGAAAATTTGTACACAAGGTTCACCACGATTTCAGCTCAAATGGGTTTTAATTTCAGATTTTGAAGCTTTGTATAAAAAAAAATTATAGCGAAAATTCCACGATGCCCGGATTGAAGCAGCGAAACCCTAGAATCAAAAGCTCTGATACCAAATGTTACGCAACCATATCACAAAATAGAAGAACGGATAGATCAATGAATTCAAAATTAGCTTATTTGAGGGGGGGAATCCCTTACATTACACAAATGAACAATTATTCGATGATACAAATGACAAGACCTCCTTTCTATATATAAGAG
This sequence comes from Pinus taeda, assembly GCA_000404065.3. Lineage (NCBI taxonomy): Eukaryota > Viridiplantae > Streptophyta > Pinopsida > Pinales > Pinaceae > Pinus > Pinus taeda. Next base: position 91,754 of record APFE030971409.1, on the reverse strand, counting down.
TCTAAGGGGTCACAATATAATCAAAGCCTACATATCAATAATAATGTAAGGGCACAACAATAAAAATAATAGGCTTATATGGGGCACAATAACAACAATATTGGGACTACATGGGAACAACAATACAATAAAGAGGTTGCACTAATAAAAATACAGGACTACACTAGTAGTATAGGGACCTAACATACAAACAGTTGAACAAAGTGACCATCAAGAACATGTATCCATTGTTGAAGATTAATGACTTATTCGATCAGTTGAAGGGAGAAGTAGTGTTCTCGAAGATTAATCGTAGATCCGAAGATCACCAGATACGCATTAAAGAGGAAGACATTTACAAGACAAATTTCTGGACTAGGTATGGGAATTATGAGTTTATTGTAGTTCCATTTGGCTTAACTAATGCTCCAACTACATTTATGTGCTTGATGAATAGTGTGTTGCATCCATATTTGAATAAGTTTTTTATTGTGGTCATTTATGACATATTGGTATATTCTAAAAATGAGGAAGAGAATGCCAAGAATTTAGCAGCAATGTTGAGCCTCTTGAGAGAGCATTAGTTGTATTTTAAGCTCAACAAGTGTAGTTTCTTTCGGATTGAGGTACACTACTTGGGGCATGTTGTCTCCAAGGAGGGAATTGCAGTAATTTAGAAAATATAAGGGCCATCATGGAGTGGGTAGCTCCCAAGAATTTAGATGAGGTGAGATCTTTCATGGGATTGGCAGGCTATTACAGGAGGTTCATCAAGAACTTCTCACAGATTTATTATCCTATTACATCGTTGCAAAGTAAAGGTATGAAGTTCGAATGGACATAGGAGTGTGAGGCTAGTTTTGAGCAGCTTAAGGAGTTATTGACACATGCACCAATGTTAAAGATTGCACATATAGAAAAAGATTTTGTAGTATGCACATATGCTTGCAAGAAAAGACTTGATGGATTCCTTATGTAGGATGGACAGGTGGTATGGTATGAGTCATGAAAACTGAATGAGCACGAGAAAAGCTACCCCTCGACACATGATCTTGAGTTGGCAGCGATTAAACATGTGTTGAAGATGTGGAGACACTATCTTCTAGGCAGGATGTTTACATTAATGAGTGATCACAGTGGTTTACGGTAAATATTTGACCAATCGAATATGAATGGTAGAAAGACTTGATGGTTGGCTACGATCCGTGAGTTCGATTTTGAGATCAGGTACGTCAAATACAAATAAAATTGAGCAGAAAATTCTCTTAGTAGGTCAATATAGGTAAATCACTTAGAAGTTATGAGTTCCTATGGGATAGATTTACAAGATAGGATCTTGCAAGTAGGTTAGAAAGATGACAAATATATGGAGGTTATGCACACGTTGCAGCAGAGTATTGGTATAGGCACAAGTGGTAGTATAGATACAAGTACATGTGGTGGTACAAGTGCAGGTGCATGTGATGTGGATTGTTTCCTTACAGCAGATGGGTTTTTTAGGTTCAAAGATAGGATGTATGTGAAATACAATAGTGAACTCAAGAAGGTGACCTTGAGGGAGTTTCATGCAAAACCATATTTGAGTCACCCAAGTTATCAAAAGACACTGACAAGAGTGAAGAGATTTTCTTATTGTCTAAATCTAAAGAGGGATGTAACAGAGTTTGTGGCTAGGTGTTTTGATTGTCAGCATGTGAAGGCAGAGTGTAAGCATCCAAGTGGACTGCTACAACTGATTGTGATTCCAAAGTGGAAATGGGAAGTCATTTCCATGGACTTCATCACAGGTTTTGCGAGGACAGTGAGACAACATGATTCCATCATGGTTATTGTGCATAGGTTGAAAAAGGTTTCACATTTCATTCTAGTCAAATCTGCATTCTCAGATAGCGATGTAGCGTAGGTATTCATTAGAGATGTGGTCAGATTGCTCGGTGTTCTGAAGAAGATTGTGTCATACATGGATACAAAGTTCACTTCCAAGTTTTGGAAGGATTTATTTGTAGGTTTGGTAATAGAGTTGGCTTTTAGTACAACTTACCATCTGCAGACATATGGGAAGACAGAGAGTGTCAACAGGATACTAGAGGAAATTTTGAGGATGTAGATGATGAAACAACAACCAAAGTGGGAAGAATATCTTCCACTAGTAGAGTTCATACAACAATGGGTATTAGGAATATTCGAGGAGGAGTCTATTTGAGGCATTGTTGGGCAAAGTTGCAATACTCCCATCAGTTGGAGTGATCTAGTTCACAGGGTGTTGATTAGACCGAACATGTTGGCAGACATGGAGCAAGAAATGTAGGTAATCAAGAAGAATCTAAAGGCAAACAAGATAGGAAGAAGATATATGTATATTGGAACAGGTTGTTCAAGGAGTTTTGGGTTGGGTAACATGTGTACTTGTGCATCAAACCGAAGAAGAGATCCCTACGTATTGGATCATGTGCCAAGTTGGCACCACGATTTTGTGGACCCTTCAGTATTGTTGAGAGGATTGGGTCAGTAGCCTATTGACTTGCACTACCTCTGATAGTGAAATTTCATGATGTTTTCTATGTGTCATTACTTAAGAAGTATGTCAAAGGTGATAATCATGTGATTGACTGGTCTATATTGTAGGTGGAACCAAATGGAGAATTCCAGCCAAATTCTCAGTGTATATTGCCAAAAAAGGTGCCCATGCTATGGAATCGAGCAATCAATCAAGTTAAGGTGTAATGGAATCACTTTGGGCCCAATGAAGCTACACGGGAGATAGAGGATTAGATGTGGGCTATGTATCCTTCCTTGTTTGACGATTTAGGTAAATAAATTTTGGTATGGTGTTTTGGTATATGTCTTGGAATATGTTTTGGTATATGTTTAGGTGATTCTGGTATATGTACATATGTATATGGATGTAAATACTGCAATGAGCTATGTTATAAAGCTCCAATAAGCAGTATGTGTGTCATGTCATTACGATGTTATGTTTTTTTATGTTATCATGTTGTTTTGATTCTCAGTAGGTTGATCATTGTAAATACTGCAATGAGCTATATTATAAAGCTCTATCGACAGTATATTTTTCTTGCAACAGACTTCTAGTTATAGGTGTTGTTGAACACCAATGATGGTGTTACCCCAAGGGGAGGATTTTGTAATAGCCGGGGTGAAAATTCCATGTAATAAAAGTTAATAAAGGAAAAATAATAACTAGGGTTGATGGGATACTTATTCCAAGCTGAATGTTGGGCAAGACATCCTAGTGTGGGTGTTCATCAGTTTATTATGGCTAAGGAAATTGCAAAGACAATGGCTAAGGATTTGGAAATGAAAAATAGAATTTTGGCAAATTTATTTATGAAAATAATTGAAATTAGGAGAAAAGGGAGGTGAAAGGTCACATGTTTCATATGAGGAGGAAAATGAAGGAAAATAATGGAAAATGAACAAAATAGAGGCCTCATTAATAAAAAGGCTTCTGAGGATCAGTTGGTAACATTTTGTCATCTCAGTTTTGGATATCTCTCATTATTCTCTCTCCCTCTCATACTCTTGGATACTTAGAATTTTCTTGGAGCACTCTTGGAGGGTGTGGCATACTTGGATTTTCGAAGCAAGAAGGATAAGGAAGAGTAGGAAAGTGCAAGGGGACATCCAGATTAGAAACTATAGTGGGATTTTCTTGTAGGTACCGAGTTGAATGTATGTTTTCCTCACTATTTTTGAATGCATGGCATATGCATGTGGATTCTTGGTAATGATCTATCACTGGCATGGAGAATTTCCTTGATTGACAGTGAATTTCCTAGACTTTCCATTTCCTCGATAGCCATGGAAATTTGCGAGTTGATTTCCTGGTTTTGTTTTGGATGATTCTCATGTTCCATTAGCTTGCATTGAGTTATTAGTTCCTAGAAGCCCTTGTTGGACGAACGCTTTGGAAGCCCTATAATAGGTTGGGTTGAGTTACTAGTCTTGGAAGCCTTGGTTGGACAAACACTCTGGAAGCCCTTGGTGGGTTGAGTCACTAATCCTGGAAGCCTTAGTTGGAAAAACATTCTTGAAGCTCGACAACAACTATGGGTTGAGTTATTAGTCCTGGAAGGCTTGGCTGGAACAAATGTTCTAGAATCCCTGGAAGGCTTGGATAGAGGCCAATCTGATGATGGCTTTGTGATGTCTGATAGTGAAGTGGAATCATTGTTTGATGGGTTGAGGTGGATGGCCTCTGGAAGCCCTTGATGGCTTTGGATTGATGTGTTCTATGAGATCCCACATTCATGCTTGGAATATGGCATGGGGGTGAATGGCTGAAGAGAGATTTGGCACAACCATTCTATGGTCGGCTTCTCTAGTGCAGGGGAGATTTAAGTTCCTCGGATTGCCAACAATGCACAACCATGATAAAAACAATGCTTCTCGAGAAATGTCAAACCAGTACTTCTAGATTCATTCAACTGGACGATTGCTTCTTATGTTATGATGACCATTATTTTTACAATTATAGTGATCAGGGTATCCAGCCTTATGCTGCTAAATGAAACGTGCAGAGCGCTACCCTTCTTGAAACATTCGATTTTGCTGTTTTAAACGTGCTCTCATATATTAGCGAAACAACTGTACGAAATCCCAACCATTTTTCCGCATGACACATGCACCAATGTTAAAGATTGCATATCTGGACAAAGAGTTTGTAGTATGCATAGATGCTTGCAAGGGAGGACTTCATGGAGTCCTTATGCAGGATGGACAAGTGGTATACTATGAGTCACGAAAACTGAATGAGGACGAGTAGAACTACCACACACATAATCTTGAGTTAGAAGTGATCATACATGCATTGAAGATGTGGAGACACTATCTTCTAGGTAGGAGATTTTTGTTGATGAGTGATCATAATCATTTGTGGTATGTATTTGACCAATCAAATCAACATGGTAGGTACGTTTGGTGGTTGGATATGATTAGTGAGTTTAATTTGAGATCGGGTGTATCAAAGCTACAAAGAATAGAGTGGAATATTCTCTTAGCAGGAAGATATAGCTAAATCACTTAGAAACTATGAGCTCCTATGGGATAGACTTATAGGTTAGGATCTTGTAGGCAGGATAGAGGGATGTTAGGTATATGGAGATTGTGCACATGTTGCAAAAAAGTACAGGTATAGGTACAGGTACAGGTGGTAGTACAAGTATAGGTACCAATGGTAGTACAAGTACATGTATAGGTGGTAGTATAGGTATACGTACAAGTGGTAGGATAGGTACAAGTAGTGGTACAAGTATAGGTACAAGTGCAGGTGCACAAGATGTGGATTATTTCATTACAGTAGATGGACTAGTTAGATTCGAAGACATGATATATGTGCCCAATAGTAGTGAGCTCAAGGAGGTGTTCCTAAGGGGGTTCATGCCAAACCATATTTGAGTCACCCAAGTTATCAAAAGACACTGACTGCAGTGAATAAATTATATTATTGGTCGAATTTGAAGAGGGATGTAGCAGAGTTTTTGGCTAGGTGTTTTGATTTTCAACATGTGAAGGTAGAGTGTAAGCATCCAATTGGATGAATATGACTAATTTCGATTCCAGAATGGAAATAGGAAGTCATTTCCATGGAAATCATCACAGGTTTGTCAAGGACAGTGAGACAACATGATTCCATCATGTTTTTTGGGGACAGGTTCGGAAAGGATGCACATTTCATTCCAGTTAAGTCTACATTCGTACCTAGCGATGTAGCACATGTATTAATCATAGATGTGGTCAGATTCCATGGTGTTCCAACAAAAATTGTGTCAAAAAGGAATGCAAAGTTCACTTCCAAGTTTTGGAAAGAGTTATTTAGAGGTTTGGGCATAGAGTTGGCCTTCAGTACATCTTATTATCTACAGACCAATGGAAAGAAAAAGAGGGTCAATAAGATATTGAAAGACATGTTTACGATGTACGTGATGCATCGACAACAACAGTGGGAAGAGTACCTTCCACTACTAGAGTTCTTTTTCAAAATGGGTATCGGGAAGCTTTGAGGATGAGTCTATTTGAGGCAATGTATGGGCAGAGTTGAAATATTCCTATCAGTTGGAGTGATCTAGTTAACAGGGTGTTGATTGGACCAGACATGTTGGAAGACATGGAAAAGGAAATTTAGTTAATCAAGAAGAATCTAAAATCAACACATGATAGGTAGAAGAGCTATGCAAACCGGGACAGCTTGTTCAAGTAGTTGCAGGTTGGGGAATAGGTGGACTTGCGCATCAAACCAAGGAAGAGCTCCTTGTGGATTGGATCATGTGCCAATATGGCACCATGGTTTTGTGGACCCTTCAGTATTATTGAGACGGTTGGGCCAATGGTCTATTGACTTGCACTGCCTCCGACAGAAAAAATTCCTTGATGTTTTCTAATTTTCATTGCTTAAGAAGTATGTTAAAGATGTTGATCATGTGATTGACTGGTTTGTATTGTTAGTGGAACCATATGGATAATTCCAGCCAGATCCTTAGTGTATATTGAAGAAAAAGGTGCTCATGCTTCGGAATTGAGAAATCAAGCGAATTAAAATGCAGAGGAAGCACTTTGGGCCCAATGAAGCCACATGGGATATGGAGGATTAGATGTGGGTTGTGTATCCTTCCTTGTTTTCCGTTTGAGGCAAAGTAGTTTTGCTACAGATTGGATCATGTGCCAATTTGGCACCACGATTTTGTGGACCCTTCAGTATTGTTGAGAGGATTGGGCCAGTAGCCTATCGAGTTGCACTGCCTCTGATAGTGAAATTTCATGATGTTTTCCATGTGTCATTCTTAAGAAGTATGTTAAAGATGATAATCATGTGATTGACTAGTCTGCATTGTAGGTGGAACCAGATGGAGAATCCCAGCCAAAGCCTTAGCGTCTATTTCCAAAAAAGGTGCTCATGCTATGGAACCAAGAAATCAAGCAAGTTAAGGGGTAATGGAATCTCTTTGGGCCCAATGAAACTATACGGGAGATGGGGGATTAGATGCGGGGTATGTATCCTTCCTTGTTTGTCAGTTGAGGCAAAGCAATTTTGGTATGGTGTTTTGGTATATGTCTTGGAATATATTTGGGTATATGTTTTGGTGATTCTAGTATATGTACATATGTATATGGATGTAAATACCGCCATGAGCTATGTTATAAAGCTCCAATAAGCAGTATGCGTGTAATGTCCTTATGATGTTATGTTTTTTATGTTATCATGTTGTTTTGATTCTCAGCAGGTTGATCATTGTAAATACTACAATGAGCTATGTTATAAAGCTCCATGGACAATATTTTTTTCTTGCAGCAGTCTTCTAGTTATAGGTATTGTTGAACACCGATGATGGTGTTCCCCTAAGGGAGGGGATTCTTTAACAGCCCTCGTGAAAATTCCATGTAATAAAAGTTAATAAAGGCAAAATAAAAACCATGGTTGATGGGATACTTATTCCAAGCTGAATGTTGGGCAAGGCATCCTAGTGTGGGTGTTCATCAGTTTATTATGGCTAAGGAAATTGCAAAGACAATGGCTAAGGCTTTGGAAATGAAAAATAGAATTTTGGCAAATTTATTTATGAAAATAGTTGAAATTAGGAGAAAAGGGAGGTGAAATATCACATGTTGCATGCGAGGAGGAAAATGAAGGAAAATACTGGAGAATGAAGAAAATAGAGGCCTCATTAATAAAAAGGCTTTTGAGGATCAGTTGGTAACCTTTTGTTAGCTCAGTTTTGGATCTCTCTCATTATTCTCTCTCCCTCTCATACTCTTGGATACTTAGAGTTTTCTTGGAGCACTCTTGGAGGGTGTGGTGTTGGCATTATGATGCATGTGTTGTACTTGATGGAAACCAACTCGTAGAAGATCAACTCACTTATATATATCTAGATGAATCTACGGAAGAGATATCAAATGTGACAGAATGCATGGGATGCCGGACAACTCAAAGGAATCAGATGACAGTTCTCAGTATGACAAGTTAGCTTTGCCATCATGTCCAAAGGGGGAGATTGTTGGCATTATGATACATATGTTGTACTTGATGGCAACTCACTCATCTCAGATGATAAATTAAAGTGCAGAGAAAAGTTCACGCACTTTCATGAAGAGAAAAGTTAAATTATTGTGCAGAGAAAATTTCACGCACTTTCATGAAGAGAAAAGTTCCTTTCATGCAGAGAAAATTTCACGCACTTTCATGCAGAGAAAAGTTCCTTTCATACAGAGAAAAGTTCACGCACTTTCATGCAGAGAAAAGTTCCTTTTATGAAGAGAAAAAGTTCACGCACTTTCATGAAGAGAAAAGTTCATTTCATGCAGAGAAAAGTTCACGCACTTTCATGCAGAGAAACGTTCCTTTCATTCAGAGAAATGTTCACGCACTTTCATGCAGAGAAAAGTTCACCCACTTTCATGTAGAGAAAATCGCACGCACATGGGAAATATTATGGTTGGTTCATGGTATTAGTCCGACAGTTTTTGATCCTATGGTTTTGGTCGATGGTATTGCATCCAAAACAGTTGAACCCAAGTATTGGGTCCGTGGTATTGTTTTGTTATGGTTTTGGACCATGGTATTCAGTAAGGGCTAAGACTATAAAAGGAGAAGAAGATCATTAGGAAAATGCAATGAAAAAATACTTGAATATCTGATGTAGTATGAGATCCTGTATGTAGGATATGGGTTATGATGCATTGCTTGATCTAAGCTAAGGAGGGATCTCACCGGTTAATGGAGAACAAGATCTAAGGATAGATCGGGATCAAATGGTTTGAAATGAATCATCTTTATATGGTTTGATCATGGAGAGACTAGATCTGAATTATTGATGCATGTTTTATTGTATGCATGTTATGATCTGGGTATGACTGATGTCTGAAACAACCGTAAAGTCACGATTGAATATGTATAGATTTGTACACAGGTTGGCTTTGGCGAAAGCACATATATACGCGGGTTTGATTCATCGTAGTAGTGTATACATAATGAAGTATGATGTTTGAAGTTGCAGTTGGGTTTGATTGTTATTGCAAAGTTCTGTAGTCTGCTCTGTGTTCTGGTGACTGTGTTGTTGACAGGGTTTCAGTGTTTCAGTGATTCAGAAATTGATGGTGCTAGTATTGATTGTTTTGTGCTTCAATGATATTGATGGGTCCAGTATGAAAATTGGATGAAACGTGGCCTTCAGATTATATTGTTGTGCTTCAGGGGTATCCAGTCTGAAAATGTATGAAACGAGGTACCTGGAGGAAGAAAGAGAAAGTTGTTGCCTTCTATAGGTCGGCACCTACGTACTAGTACATCAGCTAGTACAAGAGCTAAGGGGGTGGTAGCACCCTTCCAGTAGCAGCTGGAGAACGATTAAAGGTTGGAGCATTTCAGTAGGCCAGCACCTACATACTAGTAAGTGGATCGGCTAGTACAAGAGCTAAAAGGGTTGTAGCTCCCTTCCAGGAGAGTCTGGAGAACGAGAGAAGGTTGTAGCATTCTACAGGTAGAAGCCTGCATACAGGAATAAGACTGCACCAGTACTGAACTATTGTAAAAGAAGTTTCTTATTAAAAGAAGATAGAGATGACTTGCAGCAGCTGGTTTTCACCCACATTGGGTTTCCACCTTATATCATGGTGTTCATGTGTGCTTCTTGTGTGTGATGATCTGTTCTGTTTTACTACACCTGCTTACTATACATATGGTTACAGAAGTTCTGATGCACTAACTAAAGATCAACATTTAATGGATTAATTGAATCATAAGTATTCTGGATATACACTAGTTGCATTAGACACAGTCGCGTTGAAGTAGCATATATGTATCTAAGTATGGAAATGAAAAAGTTTTCTTGATTTGATAATATTGATTCACCCCCCCCCCCCCCCCCCTCTTAGTATTATTTCCAACATGTGGCATACTTGGATTTTCAGAGCAAGAAAGATAAGGAAGAGTAGGGAAGCGCAAGAGGACATCCAGATTAGCAACTACAGTGGGATTTACTTGTAGGTACCGAGTTGAATGTATGTTTTCCTCACTATTTTTGGCATGCATGGCATATGCATGTGGATTTTTGGTCATGATCTATCACTAGCATGGAGAATTTCCTCAATTGACAGTGAATTTCCTAGCCTTTCCATTTCCTCGATAGCCGTGGAAATTTCGAGTTTATTTCCTTGTTTTGTTTTGGATGGTTCTCATGTTTCCTTAGCCTGTGTCGAGTTATTAGTTCCTGGAAGCCCTGGTTGGACAAATGCTCTGGAATCCCTGTAATAGCTTGGATTGATTTACTAGTCTTGGAATCCTTGGTTGGACAAAGACTTTGGAAGCCCTTGGTGGGTTGAATTACTAATCATGGAAGCCTTAATTGAACAGACACTCTTGAAGCTCAATGACAACTCTGGGTTGTGTTATTAGTCCTGGAAGGCTTAGTTGGAACAAATGCTCTAGAATCCTTGGAAGGCTTGGATATAGACTAATATGATGGTGGTTTTGTGATGTTCAACCGTGAAGTGGAATCATTGTTTGATGGGTTGAGGTGGATGGCCTCTAGAAGCCCTTGATGGTTTTGGATTGATGTATTCTGTGCGATCCCACATTCATGCTTGGAATATGGCATGGGGGTGAATGGATGAACAAAGATTTGGCACAACCATTCTATGGTCGGGTGGAACATGGAAGTCCCGTCCTGGGTTTGGATGTTGCATCATCAATAAGAGGTTATTTATCCTTGTATTTCTATGAGTATTATACTAATTTATATGCATGTGATTTCAATGGTATTTATGTTGGTCTTCTTTTGGTTATATATATGTTTTATGACAATAGTTATGTATGGCTCTCCTCATATTTTTACTTGTAAATGAATGAAAAATATATCAATGACATAATGGGTGAAATGGAAGTCAATGTGTTAAGGCATAAATGTATCTTAGTTATTCTCACCTAAGTATGAGACCGCTATGCTCATAATTGTTATTTACACCTATAGATTACATATTCTTTATATGTTTGACAAAATGCTTATCATGGATAGTAGGGGTCCAGTCAAGGTCTTATTCAAGTAATTTCATTTGGACTATCATTTCCCTGTCATCTTATTGTTATAAATATTTCATTCTATTCTCGATAGTGACATGGGGCATGGGCCTAAAAAAATGTCTCAAATCCTGGGGACACTGGCACAACACTGTACAAAAAGTACCTAGATGTTGGTTTATAGGCCTGTGAAAGTGTTTAGAGGTCTCTCAACGTTGCCATTCCCATAGCATGAGAGCATCCAAAGGTCAAGTGGTCCAAAAGCTCCGTGGGACCCAAGGACTGATTGGCAGAAAGGTTGGATTGGTTCCCGAGGATCCTAATGCTGATGTTGAATGTCTGTATGGTGTGTTTCTATTGGTTCCAGTTCCTTAATGTGACTTAGGAGGTAGAATCATATCATAGTGGTCTCTCGTCACATGTTTACCTCGACTGACTGGTTTCTTGGGTAGATGTGGGAGCAAGGTGTTACACTATGCTTATCCTCACATGCCATGGATATCACTGCTTTCATTTAATTGATGTATCCCTTGGTATAGCCTATCCATATCATAGACATAATATAAACTCATAACCACATGATATTGACCTCGTAGATTTGTCAGGACTACTCTCCCACTTGATTCCTCATAAACTAGGAACCTCTTCATGTCATTCATCTACATAAGAAATCATTCCTCCACAAGAATGATCTCTGACAAGCATATCAGATAGTGACATAGATACATAAATACATACATATATATAAACATTAGCATAAGAAAATCATGATCCTCTTAGACAATGACATACATACACACATATATAAATATAAACATTAGCTTAAAGACAATCACGATCCATGATGACCCTGTCAGACATGACATACATACATACATGCATGTATACATATATAGACATCAACACAATCATGATCACAACATAAATACCACATATCATAATGTCAAGGTAAAGATAACTCCCTTTATCCATGCACACCATGCACAACATTGAGAACAACCCCTCCCAAAATATCCAAGGAATCAGATGCCTCACATCCATTCACTTTACCATTCCTATTACCTTCCTCATGATTGAGCCGTCATTGTTTATTTACACCAATGGACCCAATCAGTCCAACTGGTTTTCATACTCTTTCCTTCAACTTCCTTTATACATGCACAAGCTTCATCTTAGTCTTACATTGCCTGCTAGATTTCATTCATCTCTCTCCGAGCTCCACCAACTTTCCTCTTTCTTAACCAATTCCCATGACTCAAAACTTAAAAGGAAAGTGCAAGAAACAAACAAGAAGAAAACCATGAAAACCAACAACAATACGACACCACAAACAAAGTTGCATGATCATGCACTAGACATAACAAAATTGCAAATCAAGAGGAAGCAAATCATAGAATACAAAAAGCACAAGACTAAGAACAGACACCATGACTCAATCCCCATGGTTCCCAGTTTTTCCAAGGAAAGCTCAACCTAAGCCTTGTTCATAATTTCGTGGCAGCCCTTGCCATGCAATCCCCCACATCATATTTCCATAAACACATAGCTGTCAACAAATACATAAATATACAGTATACTAGTTATCTTACTTTGCTGTGCCAAGCAAATTGCCTTGTAGCTGGACATATCCGTGTCATCTTTCAAGGGACTCCAATACCCTTGATAGATCTAACTATAACTAGAAACTAGTTGTTATACTTGTCAACTACATGTCCATGAATATAGCACATACCCACATAATGTCAGACAAAACAAAGGGTAGAAGACTTCCTGTATGCAAAGCACTCATTCGTTTGGAATTAGGGTTTCCAAACATAGCCAAAGGAATTCTTGCCCAATTCCTTTCTTTTACCTTCTTTACCTTGTTGCAAATGAGGCTTACTATGTAATGTCACCTCACACAACCATTGGTTATATAAGTACATCAACGTTTACCTTTCCATGCTAATACCAAGCATGTTGTCGTGCAACTGTTCACACATGTTAGTCACATGTTCCACAAATCAAGGCATCATGTTTATAAATTTTAAATCGACCTTTACCAAGTCTAACAAATAGGTCATAATCAACTAACAATCATAAGACACAATGCTACAACTATCACCTATTATACTCAAGTACATGTCAGCTATCTCAACACATACGCGTTAGTACAACCATCTTAAAACAAGATCATTTCTTAATGCAATCTTAGAAACTCATACTCATGTCATACAATAAATCAAACAATCAACAAACTATATACGTATCATGTTAGATAAATCAACTAGACTGCATAATAGACACCAAACACTCAAACACCAACTAGATGACATAATCAAACAATGAAGCACCAAGTATACTACATAAGCAAACCCATACCTTAATGTATCTTAGGGGAGGTTATCTTGTCTACAAAATCAATCTAGTTAGCACGATATAACTTTGCAAGACATCAAATCAAGCACAAATAAGATCATGATATCCATAGCAATACCTAACTAACATGTTCACATAATCAACTCATAAACATTTATCATTCATTCAAAATAATCACATCTGCAAAGTCAATCTAGATTAATACAACCCAATGTTACAAATAAGTCGACTCATATATGAATTTCATAACCCTAACCATTTGCATAGACCAATCCAACTTACTATGATACATAATAACCCTAATAATCAAGCTAACTAACATATAACAACAACAAGTTATATATCATGCTTATCAACAACATATAACCTAATCATCATGATAACTATCTTATAACAACAACAAGTTAACCTATAACATACTTATCGACAACATATACCCTAATCATCAAGTTCCAAGACTAGTAACTCAACCCACTAAGGGCTCTAGAGCATTTGTCCAACTAAGGCTCCCAGGGCTAGTAACTCAACCCCAGTTGTTCCAGGGCTTCCAAAGAACTTTTCCAACCAAGGCTCCAAGAAGTAATAACTCAACCCATATCCATAAGGAAAATGAGCACCAAATAGAAAACAAAAGGGAAACCCTTGACACCATGACTATCCAAGAAATGACAAGGCTAGGAAAAATTGTTGTCGATCTAGCCAATCCTCCATGCCAATGATATATCATAACTAAACAACCACATGCATACACCATGCATGCCAAAACTAACAAGGAAATCATACTTGAAACTTAGTACCTACAAAGAAAACCCATTGTAGCTGCTAATGCGGATGTTCCCTTGCACATTCCTTCTTTACATTTTCCTTTTTCTCCAAATCTAAGGTATGTCACAATGCTCCAAGAAAACTCTAAGTGTGCAAGAGTATGAGAGAGGGAGAATAGAGAGAGAGCCCCAAGCTAAAACTAACAAAAGCCATGAACTAATTCTTAGAAGCCTTTATATAAATGAGGAATCTATTTTTTTCATTTTCCTCTATTTTCCCTTTAACTTCCTTCTCATGCAAATCAATGACCTTTCACCTTCCTTTTCTCTTATTTTCATAAATAAATGTCAATTAATGCCTCTTTTCCTTTACCAATTTCCATAGTCATTAATTAATCACCATTGATCACCATTATTATATTTTTTCCTGACATTTAGCTTGGAATAAGTGTCCCATGACCTTGGTTATTATTTTTCTTTATTAACTTTATTACATGGATTTTTAATTGTAGTTGTTATAAATTAGGTTTGAAGACCTTTACCATCACTATGCTAAAGAAACAACAACCTCAAGCCTTTAACCATATTTGGTGGAGGGAAATGATAATTTGAGGCTTTGAACATAACTTATCAAGCTTAAGCAGCATGAGCATATCCCCAATCCACAACACAAGACCATGGATGGGTTCTAAGGTATTTGCTAATCATTAAAGAATGAAAACAAATGCCTTACAATTTTATTAAAATTTCTTGAACTCAAAAGCTTTAAATGAAACTTTGAATCAAAAAATGATTTTTCTAGTAGGACTTTCTACTCAAGGTGGGATACAAAGGCCATGGACAAGGGAAATTCTATGGGATGTATTTTTTTTATGGATTAATTTTACTTTTTTTTTTTGGAAAAAAATAAAAAGGATTTGCATATTTACATTTTCTTTAGTTGATCCTCACACATTTTAAACGGTGAACGTATTTTACTCTAAAAATGGCAAAGTTTTCCTAGAAACTATATGAAATCATTACAAGATACACATATTTTATAAAAATAAAATTTATGGTTGTCATTTAAAGAATTAATAAAATTTACTAATGTTTATACACTTAACATAAGTATGAATCTCCCCGGATGCGGGTGCCAGAGGACAGCGGGAGGACGAGCCACATGGCTCCCATGTGATCACGCATGCGACGAGCCATGCAGCTTAATATCCCTGGCTCATCCGCCGTCAATTCGATATTAAGACGGGGAGGTAGTTCAGGGCATTCAATGCTGCCATGGATGACAGGATGGCGAGGTTCGAAGGAAGCATCGAGAATTGGCATGGCAATATATACCTGGTCGGGGTCTGCTTCACGCCACTGCTCTGCGATTTCTTTGGTCAGTCTGGAGTCTGGACGCCGAGTGCTCTGCAGTGGGGGAATGCCTGGTGCTGGCCGGGAAGAGTGCCATCCCAGGTTACCCTCAAACTTGGCTCTCGGCACCTTGTTAAATCCACAGAGCGCAGAGGTTCAGTTGCGGAATTACGAAGGGCGAATTTGGTGGGAGGAAGGTGGCGGTCTGAGTTTGGAGGGAGGAAGGTGGCGGTCGCAGAAAACCTCTGGTGGTGGGCGAACAAACACGCCATGGCTCGGCTTCGCCACAGGCAACCATGTCGGACAGGATCAGGAAGGGGCTCGAGTAGGGGTCGAGGACGAGGTCAGGCCGACAGGGAGCATCACCATTGCTGCTGCCAATTGTGCCACCGTCGCGCCGGGGTCGCACCTCTTCAAGCCGAGCAATTCGTGGAAGTCAGTGGGGCAAACGTGGAGGGGCCAACCCTCCTAGCATTTGGGTCTGTGGTCTTCACCCTGGGGAAGATGGGAGATTCTCATGGGGTCAGTGCGCACATCTCAGTGCTCTTCACGAGAACACCTGAAGCAGAGGGCGAGGGTTCTCCACCAGTAGGGGAAGCTCCTCCCCCAAACATACCAGTTCAAGAACAACCCCTGCTTCCTCCATTAATCGAGGCCACGACCTCAGGAAAAGCAGTCATGAACGACCCTTCCTCCTCCCAAGCAGCGAGGGATCGCGATGCCGCCAAATGGGCAGCTATGTGGGAGGGCATTCCTGAAGGGCTCGGTTGGTGTGAAATCGTGGAGGAGAAGCCACCTGAGGAGGTTTCACCCTCTCCAGCACGCCCCTGACACGGCGTCCCTCTCTCAATTCAAGTCCAGCATCTGTTTAATTTTGTTTTTTCATAGCTCGGGTATCATCCCGCTCTGGTCTTATGCTATCTCGGGTAATTGTCCATTCTATAACGTCTGTAGCGTTGGTTAAGGTCTGCGTGTCGGTTCTTGGCTATGTCAGTGAGGACAGAGAAGACAGCCCCTGCGTGGGCAGGTTCAGTTTTGAGTCTCAGTCATGTTATTTTGTCTTTCTTGGTTCAGTCTAATGCACCTGTAGGTCGCTCAGAAGTTTTCAGGTCGAATGACTCCCCTGCGTGGGAGATTTTGAATCGTTTGGCTAGAACCGTGGCATCTCAGTCGGCCATGGATCCCATGATATTTCCAGCTACACTGTTTGTAATTTCTTTTCTGTATATATAATAGAATTTTAGACTTTTTACCGAGAAAAAAAAACATAAGTATGAATCTTAAAATTTTCCCTGGCGAAGAATATGTTTTTTGGAAGAGTTGGATTCTTTGGTTTTAGTTGCAAATTGAGGAACTAGCTGATTTATATTGTATAAATAATAACAAACAATTTTTTCGATCTCTCTATTAATATCTTCATTTCGACTAGATTTTTGAATATGATCAACATACTCATCACCATGAAATACACACTTATGGAGCTCATATACAAACTTCGTAAATTAGTTATAGAGCTTGTATACAAATGTTCCTCAACATGTTGGATGAGTTGGTTTCTTTGGTTTTAGCTTTAAATTGAGGAACTAGTTGATTTCTACTATGACGAACAAAATTTTTCATCTCTCTATTAATATATTCATTTCGACTAGATTGTTGAACATGATCCACATATTCATCACCATGAAATACAAACTTATAGAGCTCATATACAAACTTCATAAGATATTTATATACCTTGTAAACTAACTCCGTTTGATATGTTTGTATGTATGTGTATGTGTGTGTAGAGAACTCCAAATGCACTATTAAAGTATTAGAAAAAACATATGCAATATTAACATATGGATTCTACTAGTGTAGCAATATAAGTTAAATGTTTGGTAAACACATATAGGGATCAACCCATAATAAACATCAAAACACCTATTTCATTATGCATCACATTTAAATTTAAAAAAATTATAAAAAATAACTAAACTTAGCAATTGCACCACATGTTGCAAAGGAAACGTCGTAAGGAAGTAGTATAGGAAAGAGTAGCATAGAAGAAATAAGTAAATTTTTTATGCAATTTTTTTTTGAAATTGAAACTTTACGGAATTGAGCTATAACAATTAGGAATGATATATATGGATATTGTTGATACAGGTGGTGGTGTCTTCTTGCAGGTGGAAAGAATATGGTCTAACATTCATCACTTTTCTTGGTTTGCCATCATTGAGCTCACTCATACCTTTAACTTTAGAGAAAAAAAACAAAATCCTCATCCTCAAATTGGAGCCTCTCCTCATCATCCACACATGACAATAGAGTAGGATTGTCATTGGTAATAGAAGAAATGATACCCGTTTGTTAGATGCAAGCATCTCCTCTCCACATATTTCTGCATAAGAAACATTTATCTACATATTATTTCTGATTTTTAGATGAAAATTTTATCACCTTTCTTCTCATTCTCTCATTTTGCATCTTCCTTCAACATATAAAGGAGTTTCTATGAATTTCTATGAGATTCTTGACCTATTTTCATATAAGCCTCTTTTTCTTTCTTATTTATGGTCATGGAATAAATTAAGAAGAAACAAAAACATAATCAATCAATTACCCATCGCTTGAATCTATAATCCATATAACCTGCATATAACACAACCTGTACACAAGAAAAAATATCAAACAAGCTACAATCCAAGAAATTACTAAAAAAACAATGAATCATGAAGACCTTTTCACATGTAGAGATTAGTCAATACAAGAAGGGTTGTTCTTACAGTGAATGGTAATTAGAAAATTATTCTAACCACACATTCATTCTAGTGAAGTCCACATTTAATGCAATATAAAAAGATAATCTCTTTGATAATTTTTTGCAAAGAAAGTCCAATTTTAAGTTGAACATAAGTAGGTTACTTCATAATCAACACTGACATGTCATTAGTAACTGAAAATATGATATTTGAGAATGGTAAGAGCAGTCACAAGTACAACCCTTCCTTTTTGAATCATATCTGATATCACCAATAGTTCCTGCTCTACAAAAATATATGTTTTGTGCCATATAATGTATTTTTTCCTAGTATTGATCACAGACAAATTGACCTTCTGTTGCATGAGCGTTTGCTCCAAGAATCCCTAAAAGCGAGGGGAACTATCATCATTCATATCATACAAAATCAAGGAAATTGAATACCTTTCTTCTACACATTTCATTCTCCTTGCAAGCTCACTCAATTCTTCCTAGGACAACAAAAAGGAAAAAATATCATAGCACGGATTTTCTACAAAATTCTCATAGCTCAGGCTCATTTTAAAAGATTAAAAGATACATAATTTGTATAGTGGAAAGACCAAAAAGACGTTTTTTACCACAAAGAAGATAGAGAACTTTCATATCTCAGTTCTCATGTTCAAATTGCAAGCACACTCAATTCTTCATAGGACAACAAAAAGGAAAAAAAATCATAGCATGGATTTTCTACAAAATTCTCATAGCTCAGGCTCATTTTAAACAATTA
Organism: Pinus taeda; assembly: GCA_000404065.3. Classification (NCBI taxonomy): domain Eukaryota; kingdom Viridiplantae; phylum Streptophyta; class Pinopsida; order Pinales; family Pinaceae; genus Pinus; species Pinus taeda. The sequence goes on along the minus strand of APFE030971409.1, from coordinate 72,756 downwards.
AAAGATACATAATTTGTGTAGTGGAAAGACCAGAAATACCTTTTATACCCCAAAGAAGATAGAGAACTTTCATATCTTAGTTCTCAGGTTCAAAGCCACACAGTAAAGCTTGAACCCATTAAAAAAAATACATGTATTTTGAGAAGTAAGTAGATCCCACATAACGCCATGCCATGGCCTTTTTGACATTGCTTCTGAACACTTTTGGGTTATCTCTCATCACAACAACAAATTCCTGGTTAAGGGGATCCTCGTGATTTAGTTGTTGCAACAATATCACACTCACCATGGTAAGTACTATATTTGAGCATGAATAAAAAAATTTAATAGAATTGAAAGCAATAGCTCAAAAACAAATCCCTATACCAGAGATATCATAATGGAAGGTAGCCCCACAATCTTCAAAAGCTAAGTGAAAATACTTTGTAATGAGACATATTAGCATCAATAATATGCCATGCTTTGAAAATATGTAGAAATCAGGAAACTTAGTGTGAAGAGATGATCCAACCCATAATGCACACCAACATCATATAAAGAATGTGAAAGCTAAGAAGGTCCAAGCAGAAAGCAACACCTTTCCACCAATTAGTCTTCCCCTTCTTCAAAATGATGGTTTAAGAATAAATTTGGACAGTGATCTAGAGATTGCAGATGTACAAAATTATAATAGAAAAGGTGTTACAGAAGCTAGCAGGGCTCCCATAGACAACCAATCCTCTGGTCTCAGAGAAAATCTAAATGCCACTGTGGAGAATAGTGTCAGAAACAAAGATTATGTCAAATGTAGCCAGAATAATGATGTCTTGTTCATGAACATGAACACAGGTCAACATCATATTAGCAGTAGCACAAAAGAAGATAGAAGCACAGTCACATTGCATGCAAACCCAAACAAGTCCTCAAGAAAATTGCACAGCATAGGGAAATGTAAATCCATCTTCACAACTTGTGTATTCAAGAGGATTGGAGCATGCACAACATTTTGCTGGTTCCCAACACGCGCTAAAGCCAATAACAAAGAATACACAACAACTTGTGCATGTTCCATCTGTTTATTGGAGTGTGCACAATATTTTGTTGGTTCCCAACACGTGCTAAAGGCAATAGCAGAGAATACACAACAACATGTGCATGTTCCATCTGTTACTTTTCAGCGAGATCAACAAGATAAGATGGGAATGGACAAAATATAATACGGTTCAAGGAAGCAGTCAAACCTCAAAACCAAACACTATGACAGTTAGCACCGGGCGAACGAGATTCTATGCTGCAGAAAGATCTGAGAAGTGGCAAAGTAACGGAATCTAGCAAAACTAATCCCTAATTACCTTCACTTAATCTAATCAAACGACTGAAAAGCTAATCTGTAACTACTTTTGCTTGATCTGATCGAACGATTGAACATGTTTCAATCGTCTAACACATAATCCAATGGCCTACAGTAATGACATGTGGGCAAGAGGAAAGTTATTTTCAGAGGGAATGCCTTACAGCTTAATTATAATTCTATTTTATGTTATTATTATTCATAATTATAAACAAAATTATATATATGTTAAACAAATATAAATTTAAAAATACATAAACATATTACCATTTACCTAAACATAAAGATTCACCTCCATTTCATGATAGAGATTCTTAATCTATAAATAAGTTTTGTTAGAATATTATATTCCAATACCGTGGTTTATTACTACTATATGTCTACAAAACTATAACTCATTCCATATGACACTTGTTCATATAACATTTTGTTTTAATTAATTAAATTAATTAAAATGGACAAAATTACATAACTATTTTGAAGATAACTCACAATCTTTAATTTTTGTACACTACTAAAAATATTCTAGAATATTAGATGGAGAATAAATAAAAATAACATTATAATTTTTAATTATACAAATTATATATATTATATATATATATATATATATATATATATAATTTTAATTTTATAAATTTATTTTTTTAAATATCATTATTTTTTAACAAACAATTATTAGAAATGTTCGAGTATTTTTAAACAAACCTTTAAAATAACCGTTCCTTAGTGTTTATAGGCAGTTTACCGAGCAAAATTATATTTTAAATTATAATATTAAAATTAAAAATTTTATTTATTTATTTAGAGCACTTTGTATTAACATGAAATAACCATTATATCAATTAAAAAATTATGTTTTTTCTTGAAAAGAAATCAAATGAGTAATAGAAATTGAGAGTCTTGATATCTTTAAAGTTTGCCTAATTATAAAATAAAAATTTATAAAAATAGAATAGTTATGTTAGATGTTGACATATATTAATATGAAAATACAAAAAATATTGTTAATGCTCTAAGAAAAAAACTAGTGAATCATAAATATCTATTGGGTAGAATAGTTAAGCATCTGTAAGGATTGGTCATTACAAACAGATGTTAAGTTAAAAAAAATTCCTGTATTTCCCTATACTATTTGCAATATTAAAATGATTTATAATCTTATTAGTTTTGGCTAAAATAATTAATATAAAGTGCATACTTTCAATATTTCCCTTAATTTAATAGAATTTCTATTGTATTTCCCTGTACTGTTTGCATTATTGAAATGACTTTTAGCCTTATTAGCTTCCTACCATGATCAATAAAGTAACTGTGCATACCCCAAATATAATAGAAACCAAAAACCACTTTAATGACATTATATCAAAAGAGAAATGTCCACCCCTCAAGACTGCCCTTTTTTGATGAATCTATTTATTATTTTACAATTTAATATTAATATTTTCCAATTTGAACTGACCTTCTAAATTTTTAACTTGAATAAAAACTTATAAAATGAAAGTCAACCCTTGAAAAAAATAAACCCATGATAAAAGGTCAAGTTAGCTTGAACTTTGCTAGGCTTGAAAATATACGAGTAGCTCCATTCATCAAAAGCTTTGCAAGGCCCAACATTAATATAGGAGCATCATCAAAGAGTGTTGAGATCCTACCCTGTGCTGCGATGGAAACGAAGATAAAACTACTAATCAAAAGCATGCTGCTTACCTTCATTCTATGTATGTTTCTGCGCCTTTGCAGCAGTCTTCTAATTGTAGGTGTTGTTGAACACCGATGATGGTGTTCCCCCAAGGGGGAGGATTCTGTAATGGCCCTGGTGAAAATTCCATGTAATAAAAGTTAATAAAGGAAAAATAATAACCATGGTTGATGGGATACTTATTCCAAGCTGAATGTTGGGCAAGGCATCCTAGTGTGTGTGTTCATCATTTTATTATGGCTAAGGAAATTGCAAAGACAATGACTAAGGCTTTGGAAATGAAAAATAGAAATTGGGCAAATTTATTTTTGAAAATAATTGAAATTAGGAGAAAAGGGAGGTGAAAGGTCACATGTTCCATGCGACGAGGAAAATGAAGGAAAATAACGGAAAATGAAGAAAATAGAGGCCTCATTAATAAAAAGGCTTCTGAGGATTAGTTGGTAACCTTTTGTCAGCTCAGTTTTGGATCTCTCTCATTATTATCTCTCCCTCTCATACTCTTGGATACTTAGAGTTTTCTTGGAGCACTCTTGGAGGGTGTGGCATACTTGGATTATCAGAGCAAGAAGGATAAGGTAGAGTAGGACAGTGCAAGAGGACATCCCGATTAGCAACTACAGTGGGATTTGCTTGTAGGTACCAAGTTGAATGTATGTTTTCCTCACTATTTTTGGCATGCATGACATATGCATGTGGATTTTTGGTCATGATCTATCACTGGCATGGAGAATTTCCTCGATTGACAATGAATTTCCTAGCCTTTCCATTTCCTTGATAACCATGGAAATTGCGAGTTTATTTCCTTGTTTTATTTTGGATGGTTCTCACGTTTCCTTAGCCTGTGTTGAGTTATTAGTTCCTAGAAGCCCTGGTTGGACAAACACTCTGGAAGGCCTATAATAGTTTGGTTTGAGTTACTATTTTTGGAAGCTTTGGTTGGACAAACACTCTGGAAGCCCTTGGTGGGTTGAGTTACTAATCATGGAAGATTTAGTTGAATAGACACTCTTGAAGCTCGACGACAACTATGGGTTGAGTCATTAGTCCTGGAAGGCTTGGTTGGAACAAATGCTCTAGAATCCTTGGAAGGCTTGGATATAGACCAATCTGATGATGGATTTGTGATGTCCGACTGTGAAGTGGAATCATTGTTTGATGGGTTGAGGCGGATGGCCTCTGGAAGCCCTTGATGGTTTTGGATTGATGTGTTCTATGAGATCCCACATTCATGCTTGGAATATGGCATGGGGGTGAATAACTGAAGAGAGAATTGGCACAACCATTCTATGGTCGGGTGGAACATGGAAGTCCCATCCTGGGTTTGGATTTTGCATCATCAATAAGAGGTTATTTATGTTGGCATTCTGTTGGTTATATATATATGTTTTATGATAGTAGTTATGTATGGCTCTCCTCATATTTTTACTTGTAAATGAATGAACAATATATCAATGACCTAATGGATGAAATGGAAGTCAATGTGTTGAGGCATACGTGTATCTTAGCTATTCTCAACTAAGTATGAGACCCCTATGCTTAGATTTGTTATTTACACCTATAGACTACATATTCTTGATATGTCTGACAAAATGCCTATCATGGATAGTATGGGTTGAGTCAAGGTCTTATTCAAGTAATTTCATTTGGATTATCATTTCCTTGTCATATTATTGTTCTCAATATGTCATTCTATTCTGGGTAGTGACATGGGCTTTGGGCCTAAAAAAATGGCTGAAATCCTGGGTCACTGGCACAACACTATGAAAGAAGTCCCTAGATGTTGGCTTATAGTCCTGTGAAAGCATCCACAGGTCCCTAAAAGTTACCATTCCCATAGCATGAGAGGGTCAATAGGTCAAGGGGTCCAAAAGCTCTGTGGGTCCCAGGGGCTAACTGGGAGAAAGGTTATATTGGTTCTTGAGGATCCTAATGCTGATGTTGAATGTCTGTATGGTGTGTTTATATTGGTTCCACTTCCTTAACATGACTTAGGATTTCGAATCATATCATTGTGGCCTCTCGTCGCATGTTTACTTTAGTTGACCAGTTTCTTGGGTAGATGTGGGAGCAAAGTGTTACACCACGCTTATCCTAACATGCCATGGATATCATTGCTTTCATTCAACTGATGTCTCCCTCGGTATAGTCTGTCCATAGCATAGACATAATATAATCACATAATATAAACTCATAACCACATGATATTGACCTCGTAGATTTGTCAGGACTACTCTCCCACTTGATTTGTCATAAACAACGAACCTCTTCATGTCATTCAGCTACATAAGAAATCAATCCTCCACAAGAATGATCTCTAACAACCATATCAGACAATGACATATTTACATAAATACATACATGTATATAAACATTAGCATTAGAAAATCATGATCCTCTTAGACAATGACATACATACACACCTATATACATATAAACATTAGCATAAACACAATCATGATCCATGATGACCCTGTCAGACTTGACATACATACATACATGTATACATATATAAACATCAACGCAATCGTGATCGCAACATAACTGCCACATACCATAATGTCAAGGTTAAGATAACTCCCTTTATCCATGCAAACCATGCACAACATTGAGAAAAACCCCTCCCAACATATCCAAGGAATCAGATGCCTCACATCCATTCACTTTACCATTCTTGTTACCTTCCTCATGATTGTCCCATGATTGTTTATTTACAATAATGGACCCAACCAGTCCAATTGGTTGTCATACTCTTTCCTTCAACTTCGTTTATACATGAACCAACTTCATCTTAGTCTTACATTGCCTACTAGATTTCATTCATCTCTCTCTGAGCTCCACCAACTTTCCTCTTTCCCAACCAATTTCCAAGACTCAAAACTTAAAAGGAAAGCACAAGAAACAAACAAGAAAACCATGAAAGCCAATAACAATACGACACCACAAACAAAGTGGAATGATCATGCACTAAACATAACAAAACTGCAAATCAAGAGGAAGCAAATCATAAAATACCAAAAGCACAAGACTAAAAACAGACACCATGGCACAATACCCATGGTTCCCAGTTTTTCCAAGGAAAGCTCAACCCAAGCCTTGTTCATAATTTCATGGCAGTCTTTGCCATGCAATCCCCTACATCATATTTCCATAAACACATAGTTGTCAACACATACATAAATATACAATATATTATTTATCTTACCTTGTAGTGCCAAGCAAATTGGCTTATAGTTGAACATATCTGTGTCATCTTTCAAGGAACTCCAATTCCCTTGATAGATCTAGCTATAACTAGAAACTAGTTGTTATACCTATCAAATACATGTCCATGAATATAACAGATAGCCACAAAATGTCAGATGAAATCAAGGTTAAGAAGACTTCCTGTATGCAAAGCGCTCATTCGTTTGGAATTAGGGTTTCCAAACATAGCCAAAGGAATTCTTGCCCAATTCCATTCTTTTACATTTTCTACCTTGTTACAAATGAGGCTTACTATGTAATGTCACCTCACCCAACTATTAGTTATATAAGTACATCAATTTTTACCTTGTCATGCTAATACCAAGCATGTTGTCATGTAATTGTTCACACATGTTAGTCACATGTTCCGCAAGTCAAGGCATATGTCTATAAATTTGAAATCAACCTTTACCAAGTCTAACAACTAGGTCATAATACTCTAACAATCATAAGACACAATGCTACAAATATCACCTATTATACTGAAGTACATGTCATCTATCTCAACACATATGCGTTAGTACGACCATCTTAAAACAAGATCATTTATTAGTGCAATCTTAGAAACTCATACTCATATCATACAATAAATTAGACATTCAACAAACTATAAACGTACCATGTTAGATAAATCAACTAGATGGCATGTAATAGACACCAAACAAACAAACACCAACTAGATGACATAATAAAACAATGAAGCACCAAGTATACTACATAAGCAAACTCATATATTAATGTATCTTAGGGGAGGTTATCTTGTCTGCACAATCAATCTAGTTAGCACGATAGAACTTTACAAGACATCAAATCAAGCACAAATAAGATCATCATATCCATAACAGTAACTAACTAACATGTTCACATCATAAACTCAAAAACATTTATCATTCATATAGAATAATCACATCCACATAGTTAGTCTAGAATAATACAACACAATGTAACAAATAAGTCGACTCATATCTGAATGTCATAACCCTAACCATTTGCATAGACCAATCCAACTTAGTATGATACATATAACATCAAGGTCTTAATGTAATAACCCTAATAATCAAGCTAACTAACATAAAACAACAACAAGTTATATATCATGCTTATCAACAACATATAACCTAATCATCAAGCTAACTATCTTTTAACAACAACAAGTTAATCTATAACATACTTATCAACAACATATACCCTAATCATCAAGCTCCAAGACTAGTAACTCAACCCACTAAGGGCTCAAGAGCATTTGTCCAACTAAGGCTTCTAGGGCTAGTAACTCAACCCAAGTTGTTCCAGGTCTTCTAGAGGATTTGTCCAACCAAGGCTCCAGGAAGTAATAACTCAACCCATATCCATAAGGAAAATGAGAACCAAACAAAAAACAAAAGGGAAACCCATGACACCATGGTTATCTAGGAAATGACAACGCTAGGAAAAATTGTTGTCAATCCAGCCAATCCTCCATGCTAATGACAGATCATAACTAAACAACCACATGCATACCCCACGCATGCCAAAACTAGCAAGGAAATCATACATGAAACTTAGTACCTGCAAAGAAAACCCATTGTAGCTGCTAATGTGGATGTTCCCTTGCATTTTCCTTCTTTTCATTTTCCTTTTTGCTCCAAATCTAAGGTATGTCACAATGCTCCAAGAAGACTCTAAGTGTGCAAGAGAATGAGAGAGGGAGAATAGAGAGAGAGCTCCAAGCTAAAACTAACAAAAGCCATGAACTGATTCTTAGAAGCCTTTATATCAATGAGGCCTCTATTTTTTTCATTTTCCTCTATTTTCCCTTTAATTTCCTTCTCATGCAAATCAATGACCTTTCACCTTCCTTTTCTCTTATTTTCTTTTATTTTCATAAATAAATGTCAATTAATGCCTCTTTGTCTTTGCCAATTTTCATAGTCATTAATTAATCACCATTGATCATCATCATTATATTTTTTTCCCGACATTTAGCTTGGAATAGGTGTCCCATGAGCTTGGTTATTATTTTTCTTTATTAACTTTATTACATGGATTTTTAACTGTAGTTGTTATAAATTAGGTTTGAAGACCCTTACCATGGTTATGTTAAAGAAACGACAACCTCAAGCATTTAACCATATTTGGTGGAGGGCAATGATAATTTGAGGCTCTAAAAATAACTTATCAAGCTTAAGCAGCATGAGCATATCCTCAATCCACAACACATGACCATGGATGGTTTCTATGGTCTTTGCAAATCATTAAAGAATGAAAACAAATGCCTTACAATTTTATTAAAATTTCTTGATCTCAGAAGCTCTAAATGTAACTTTGAACCAAAAAATGATTTTTCTATTAAAACTTTGTACTCAAGGTGGGATACAAAGGCCATGGACAAGGGAAATTCTATGGGATGCATTTTTTATGGGTTAATTTTATATCTTTTTTGGAAAAAAATAAAAAGGATTTGCGGATTTACATTTTCTTTAATTGATCCTCAAAAATTTTAAACGATGAATGTATTTTACTCTAAAAATGGCCAACTTTTCCTACAAAGTGTATGAAATCGTTAGAAGATACAAATATTTTATAAAAATAAAATTTATGGTTGTCATTTGAAGAAATAATAAAATTTACCAATGTTTGTACACTTAACATAAGTATGAATCTTAAAATTTTCCCTAGCAAAGAATATGTTTTTTGGAAGAGTTGGTTTCTTTGGTTTTAGTTTCAAATTGAGGAACTAGTTGATTTCTATTGTATAAATAACAACAAACAATTTTTTCCATCTCTCTATTAATATCTTTATTTCGACTAGATTTTTGAATATGATCAACATATTCTTCATCATGAAATACACACTTATAGACCTCATATACAAACTTCTTAAATTATTTATAGAGCTTGTATACAAATGTTCCTCAAAATGTTGGATGAGTTGGTTTCTTTGGTTTTAACATTAAATTGAGGAACTAGTTGATTTCTACTAAGACGAACAAAATTTTCCATCTCTCTATTAATATCTTCAATTTTGACTAGATTTTTGAACATGATCCACATATTCATCACGATGAAATACACACTTATAGAGCTCATATACAAACTTCATAAGATATTTATATACCTTGTATACTAACTCCATTTGATATGTTTGTGTGTTTGTGTGTGTGAAGAACTCCAAATCCATTTTAAGGCTGTATCAACTTTATTAATTTTCAAAAAATATAAATTTAATGATGATATATAAGAAACCCTTTTTTTATGGAAGAAATACCTTCCCATGCATGGAATGCTACCACTAGGATTGTACCAATAGTTTAGATGCCCCTTAGATGTTACATACAACTATACAAATTTATTTTTAAAATAATGCATCATTAAAGTATTAGAAAAAACATATGCATTATTAACATATGGATTATACTAGTGTAGCAATATAAGTTAAATGTTTGGTAAACACTTATAGACATTAACCCATAATAAACATCAAAACACCTATTTCATGATGCATCACATTTAAAAAAAAAAAAAAAAAAAAAAACTAAATTATAATTATATTTTATGTTATTATTATTCATAATTATTAACAAAATTATATATATGTTAAACATGTATAAATTAAAAAATACATAAGCATATTACCATTTACCTAAACATAAAGATTCACCTCCATTTCACCATGGATATTCTTAATCTATAAATAAGTTTTGTTATAATATTATTTTCCAATATACGTTATAAGTCTACAAAACTATAACTCATTCCATATGACACTTGTTGACATAACATTTTATTTTAATTAATCAAATTAATTAAAACATACTTATCAACATCATTATAAATAAAAATAACCTTATAATTTTTAATTATAAATCAAAATTATATAATATATAATTTTAATTTTTTAAATTTATTTTTTCTAAAAATATCATTATTTTTTAACAAATAATTATAGAAAACATTAATTTGTTCGAGTATTTTTAACAAATAATTTAAAGAATCAAATAATATTCGTATACAAAATTTAATATAAAATAAATTCAAAAAATTTATTTATAAAAAAAAACGTTTAACTATAAATTTTAATAATCAATTATAATAATCACAAGATTGTAATGCCGACAATGCAAGTTCCCATTCCACGCCTATAAAAAGCCTATTACTTGTATCGAGCCATTCCACGCCTTTCAGAAATACGGTACGTAAACGCAGTTTCGAATTTGACTGGGGAGGTTTATGATAAAAATGAGGAGTATTCAATGACTTATGGACGAGTCTTCAATGACTTTGGAAAAGAAAAAATAAAGAAACAAGACGCGTAAATTGGAATCTCATACAATTATTAAATTATTTCAACTTTTTATTATGAAGTCTATGGCGAAGTAACCGTTATATAAATTAAAAATTATGTAAATAACCATCATATAAATTAAAAATTATGTTTTTTTTTTCTAGAAAAGAAATCAAATGATGATATAGATTCATTGTTGGATGTTACGTTTGAGCCCGTATAATTAGTAAATTAATTTATAATTTGTAAATTATTAATTAAAATTAAATAGTAAGGTAAATTTCTGTTTTTTTGCGAAGGCAAGAGCAGATCTTTTTATTCATTGTTATTTTTTTTAAAAGAGACATAGTGTACAAAGGAGACTAAGGAGGTGTGGCCCACCACAGCCTATGGTCCTAAGACGTCATTTCACACCACGGGTCGAGGGCCCACCAAACCAACCAAATAGTCCACTAATGGTCGTTCGATCCTCCGCCAAAAATCAAGCGATCGAGAATCATATCGGGTGGCTAACAAGAACACCCTTTAACCTTCAAATCGAACCCAATCAGCCCAATAGACCATATTTAATAAGCATATTAGGTCCGATTGGGGCATTAACTTCTGATCACTTTGTCTGCCTGAAATCCACCATTTGCGTGTGATTCCGATGAGGTCGTGCGACTAGCCTGGTACTTAACCTCTGCTTCGAACCCGAAGTTGGCTTAATATCTCGCTTAAACAATTTCAGGTCCGGTTCCTTGTTATCTTTCTTGCTATTCTCCCCACAAAATGCATGGGATTTCTGCGATTTCGCCAACCTGCTTACCTATTATTGGCAACCATTTTCCAATGACTCAGGGTCCCTGTTCTAAATTTGCTAGAATTAGGGTCCATAAGTGTATCTTTGGCCCATCTGAACCTATTTATATTCTTTGGCCTGAGTACCATTAGTATATACAGTACCAGGAGCAATTCTCGCCATAAGGTCAAATGTAAACTTTAGAGGGATACCTAACCTCCTACTCTTGCTTTTCCAGTTACTGCTTTACCCTGTGGACCAAAATTTCTTTGTCTCCCACAGTCTTCATCCTACTTATTCCCCTTGCTCTGATAGAGCTCTTTGTCTAAGGTCGCCTGTCTCGCACACTCTTCCCTCAAATGTCCTTGGGGAATCCTTATCCAGTCATATCTAATATTGGTTTTTGAACAAAACACACCTTCGTTTGCCAAAATATCCGCTAATATGTTGGCTAATCTATGCACATGGATAAAACTAAGTGTTCTCATGCTTTGCAGGTGTGATTGAATGCGTTGATAGACTTGCAACAACCTCTAGTGTCTCGATACTCTGTCTGGTGCTGATCCATTGCCAATTTTCTTAACCGAATTAATTATCAATTTGGAATCAGCTTCAATTATGATGTTATGTAGATTATAGTCCCTTAGGATCTCTAGGCAATGTTCCATGGCCATGAGCTCTACCATATTATTGGTGAGCCTCCCCAAATGACAGTGAAAGATGGTTTTTATGGATCCTTTTTCATGTCTTATGACCCCTCCATACCCGACCATACCAGGGTTTCCTTTTGAGGCTCCATCTATATTGCATTTCATAAAACCCCGAGGTAGAGGTTGCCAAAATTCCTTATCAGCTAGTATATAACTTACTGTCTTGTTTGTGCCCTTGGGGGAGAGCCCCTGTAGTTCCAAATTTAGTAGTATTTGCTCCTCTTGAACCTGAGGTTGGTTATCAGGGAGGTTTTTTAAAGGGTTCCTATAGTCTCTCTGAGGTATCTTATAATCTGAGTCATGATTCTTTGAGGTGACCCAATCTTGTTCTTGAAGATTCTATTGTTGCGTTCTTTCCAGACATCCCGGATTATAAAGCTTGGAGCCAAAGCCCATGCCTTATTGATTACTTCATTTGTTGAGAATTTTTTCCTCCAATTCCTCAAAGTACTAGTAATGCTGCCAATGTTCCTGTCTGTTTGTTTAAATATTGAAGCCACCCAGTTCCATAAGGTGGAGATGAATGGGCATAGGTCAAGAAGGTGTTCTATAGTTTCCTCCTGTAATTCACATAGCTGGCATCTGGATGGTCCAGCTACCCCTCTTTTCCTGAGATTTTCCCAAGTCAGAATTTTTCTTATGCTGCACTAACCACATGAATAGTTTAATTTTCATCCAGTTTTGGCTTTGCCATAGGTCCTTCCATACCTTATCAAGGTTTGGGAAGTCAAGCCCCAGGGCTATTCGGTTGGCCTCTTTAAGGTTAAAGTTCCCTTCATTGTTTTTACCCCATCTTAGTTGATCTGAAGATGTTGATATTAGAATATTTCTCTATTCCAAGATGACTGTAAGAGCTTCTGCCTAGGCTTTCAATGGGGAGTCATCACTGTAAACTAGGTTCTTCCATTTTCTCCATTTTCCATCACTTCTTTCCTGATCCCAAAAGTCATTTACTGTGCGTAACCCTTTATCATCAATTTCATTCTTGAGATTGACAAATTCTTTTATATTTTAGTTTCTTGTTGCCAATTATCCTCCCAAAACCAAGCGAGGTTTCCATCTCTGATCTCCCAGAAACTGTGTTTCTGAACTATGACTCTGTTTTCCCAAGCTTTGTTCCAAATTTGGGAACCATTGATGAGTCTCGTCATCCTAATGTAATCCCTTTCATGCCAATTGGTTGCATATTTCTATTTCCAAATTTTGGCCAATTGAGGGGAAGACGATTCTTTTAGCCATCTCCACCATAGTTTTGCCCCAAGACTTTGTTTAGGGTTTCAGGGTCATCAAGTCCCAAACCTCCATGTATCTTTGGCTTACATATTTTATCCCAGGCTACCAAAGCCCATTTCTTCTTCTCTTCCCCCTTGCTGCAAAGAAAATCCCTTTGGATATTTCTGATGTGTTGCATTACTCCTTTAGGAGCCAAAAGGACTGAGAGCATAAAGATGGGGCTAGTTTGAAGGATAGATTTTGTAAGTACTAGCCATCCTGCTATATTCAAAGACCTGATAGTCCATTTTCTGATTTTGTCCTGAAGCTTATTAGTGACCGGTTCCCAAACTGCCTTGCTTAGAGGTTTGCCTATTAGAGGTACTCCCAAATATTTGGAGGGTAGCATATCCCTTTAGAAGCCTAAAATTCTGGTGAGGTTTCTCTGAATAGCAATGTCAATATTAAAAAAAAAAATCTTAGATTTTCTTAGGCTTACCTCTGTTCCCGTAGCCATAGAAAAGTCGTTTAGGATTTGTTTGAAGGCTTGAGCTTCCTTGACTGTGGGTATGCCATGCAGCATGGTGTTGTCCACAAATTGTTGATGGGTCAGGGCATCCCCATTTAAAGTGAGTTTAAGACCCTCGATTTTTCCCTCTCCTTTGGCATGTTTAATTGCATTACCTAGCCCTTCCATCATGAGAATAAAAAGGAAGGGTGAGAGTGGATCTCCTTGTTTGAGTCCTCTCGAGGGCTTAAAGGTCTTTGATGGTGATCAATTTAGCAGGATTGGAAAACTTGGGATGGTCACAAGGGCCATTACCCATCTTATCCAATTATGGTCAAAGCCATATGCTATTAGTACTTCCTTGATGTAAGCCGAGCTCTGTTTATCATAAGCCTTTTTTAGGTCAAGCTGAATGATCATACCTACCTACTTATTTCTCTTAAGTGAGTGAACCAATTTGTGCACCTGAATGATGTTATTAAGGATTGCCTACCTTCCACATATCCTGTTTTCTCCTCAGACACTAGAGTTGGGACCAGGGGTTTAAGTATGTTCGCAATTACTTTTGAAATAATTTTATACACCACGTTGCATAATGTTATGGGTTTAAATCTGTCTGGAGAGATATTGTTCTCCTTCTTTGGAATCAGGGCTATGAAAGAGGTGTTGAGTGCTTTCAGAACAATTTTGTTCTTCCTTGAGTCCTCTACCACATCGAGGATATCATGCTTGACTATTTCCCAGCATGCTTTGAAAAAGTCAACTTTGAAACCATCTGGACCTGGAGCTTTCCCATTTTGCATTTCTTTGATGACTTCGTTGATTTCCTCTTCATTCAGTGGTCTGTTAAGATTATAACTATCTTCTCTTGTCACTAGCTTAGGAATATGCTTTGAGAAGTCCTTGATAAATTGAGATCTGTCTATGAGAGGCTCTTTGGCTATGTATTGGAAATGTTGAACCAAAACTGTTTCTATTTCTTGGTGTGTGGTGAGCTATTGTCCGTGAGTATCTTTGAGTTATAAAATATTGTTTTGCAACCTATGATCCATGGTAGATTTGTGAAAAAACCTTGTGTTTCTTTCTCCTTCTTTTAACCATTGAACCCTCGACTTCTGTTTCCAGAAAATCTCCTCTTGCTTGCATAAGCCTTCCCATTCTTGATGAATATGATCAGCCTGTTCCTTACTCTCCTCTATGAAGCCCTTTGTAATAATGGTTTGGTTAATTTCTTTTAGTTTCCGTTCTACTCCTTTTTTGGCTTCGAATATATTGCCAAATACATTCTTATTCCAATTTTTAAGCCTTTGTTTAACTTGTTTCAATATTTTCTGCAGAAGGAACATTTTAGTACCCTGAACTTGCGTATCTTCTGTCCACCATCTTTCAATATTGTTGATGAAGTCAGGATGGCTAAGACAAATGTTTTCAAACCTGAATGGTCTGTTTCTTGGAGTTCCTATAAAGGATGCTTCAAGTTGAACAGGCCAGTGGTTTGAGCCTCCAAAAGGAAGTATCATAGATACCAGGTTATGGCCTGTGAGGATGAGGTCCTCTAAGATAATGAATCTATCAAGTTTAGAGGCCACTTGAGTTGTTCCTCCCCTCTTATTATTCCAAGTAAAAATGCCATTACTTGTCTCAGTATCAACCAGTTTCATGTTGTGTATGAAATTCTGAAATGCTATAGAATCTTTAACTAGTGATTTGATTCCCCCTTTTTCTTCTGATAGAGACTTGATCATATTGAAGTCCCCTCCTAGAATCTAGGGGATACCCAGATGTCTTTCCTTTAACTCCTCCAATGAAGTTAGTAGTCTAAGTTTATTGTCCGGTGTTTGTGGACCATAAACATTTGTAAGTAAATAAACTTCCTTCTCTCCCAAAGGTTGAATAACCACTGATAAATAGTTCTTGGATGATTCAGCATCTAGGATGCCAAGTTTCTGAGGGTTCCAGAGTGCGAGAATCCCTCTTGCTGCTTTGTCTTCTTTAACTTCTAGATATTCATATTTGATAAGCCATTTGCTATGTATCTCTCTTATTTTTTCTACTGAACATTTTGTTTCCTAGATGAAGATCATATTTGGTTTTTCTTCTTTAATTCTATGGCTAAGATTTCTTTGCTTCCTTTTACTTCCTAGACCTCTAATATTCCATGTTGTGGGCTTCATTAGGAAAGATTTGTAAATGAGTAACTAGTTAGGTATTTCATCTTACCTGAATCTATCATGAGTTTTCCACATTCTATCAGTAGCTCATTCTGTTTTTTCCTACCTCTTTTCCTGCCTGGGTTCCTAGGAGCTAGTCTTGATGTTGCCTTCATTGTTTTCACCCCTTCGTTGTCCTGAATATAATGGTTTCTTTTGAAACTTGATCCTTTTGCCTGGGTTCTCCATAGGAATAAATGTTGCACCCTATTAAACTCCTCTTGAGGTAGCAAATCCATTCCTTTGGTAGTTACTCCAGGAAATTTTCCAGATCTAGATGCTCCCTACCAAGAATGTCCTGCAGTTCATGATCCTCTATTCCCACCTCACTCGGGGTCATTTCTTGGTCCCTATCGAGTTCCATAGTGTTCAAAAAATCCTCCTTTTGTTGGTTATTTTTAGGCATATCCTCCATGCTCTCTTCCTTTTCCTTCTCTGCAGGGATTTCCTCCAATGTCTGGTTCTCTTTATCATGTTCCTCTTCTTCTTCTAATACCTTGAACCTATTCTCACTTAACTACTTTTCCTCATTGATTTTTTTTTGGTACTTTATCCCTCCTCCACCTCTGCTTCCCACTTTGTTGTAGCTTTCAGTTTCTTTCCCTAATGCAGCTTTAGTTTTGCTTTCCACTTTGTTTAGGGGGAAATCTCTGAATTGATGCCTGTGTTCATGACATTTACGACATCTGAAAGGACTATTCTCACAGTCTACTGCTTGCACCCATTCTTCATCAAAAACTTCTATAATTATTTCATCCGATAGAGCTCCAGAGAGGTCCATCTCTACACATAAACGGGCAAAGAAGGTATACTTTCCCCGCATTGTGGCCTCTGATATGTTTACAAAATGCCCTAGTTTATTTCCTATTGCCTTTAATGATTATGGATACCAATATTCTAGAGGTAGGGAATAGAGCCTTACCCAAACCGGGACCGAAGTGAATGTCTCACGCTCCGGGACAAAATTCATCACCCAAGGCCTCATATAGAGGCCTGCAGTAGCATAGAAGTGCGGCCCTCCTTCAAACACCTTGTCTTTATCCTCTATGTTTGTAAAAACTACAGTGAAGAAACCCTTGGATCCAAGTTGCAGATCTATATCCCCCTTAGGTTTCCAATGATTCTTTATCCAAACCTGCAAAGCTTTCTCCGTATACCATAATCCCATGAATTTACAGACGACTGCATAAGTCACGATGTGTTCCCTATGTGCCTGTAGCATTGGATCACTTAGCACCACTCGAGGTGTGATGGTTGCCTTAGGCTTACATGGTCCATTCTGATTTCTTATGTCATCATTCTAATTTCCTTCTTCTATTTGCTTCTCCTATTTGACTTCTTCCTACATATCTTCCTTCTCCTTTGAGCTTCTGTTTTCCTGTTTCCCTCCTCTTAGAATCACAACTTCAATCCCCAATGGTTTTTTGAATCTATTAGAGACTGCCTGACTGTAGGAGGGAGTGGAACTCCCCCTCTTGCCTCTCCATGGTGCCCAACACTGAACTTCTACTGTAAACCCAAGCTCTGCGATTTTTGTACCAACGCCATCAATACATTCTAAAGTTTTTTTTTTAATAGTAAGGTAAATTTCAAGATTTTTTATTTATTTTAAAATAATTCAAAATTTTTAAAAATATTAGCAATGATTTTGAGCTATTTATAAATGTTTTTACTAAGTTATATAAAATATGAGTTAAATAAATTGAATTAGTATTTTTAAGTTAAAACAATATGAATTAATTTAATAAAATACTAGAAAATAATTTTCACTATTTTTTATTCTTTTATATATTGAGATTTTTCATACATATCACTTTGATGTGTAGAATTACTAGGACTTTCTATAAATTGAGATAATAGTTATATAATTTGAGAAAGGTTGTGATACTTTCCACATCTTATCTCTAATGTTTTTGGATCTATTTTAAAGAATTATTCACTTTTGATAGATTTCCATCATAGTTTGTAGAAATTTTTCATTTAAAATAACTATGCTTCTACATTGAAAAAACTTATAACTTTTTATTGTTACAGATTTATAAAAATTGATTGAGAATCTCAACCATCAAAACCACTTTTCCTTATTAATAAAAATATTCATCTTTCATAATACTATTTCACTTAAACCACCATTTATATAAACCATATAACATAATAATTTGATTTTAAAAATATTTGATCATTTTTTCCTATATTAAAATTATTTAAACAATAATATATTTAATAATAAATACATATGCAAACCAAACAAAACAATTGGCTTTTTTCCCAATCATAGCATTGGGAATAGAAATATAAATGGAGGTTAGGCATCTTAATATTTGTCGTATCGGCAGAACGTTTAATTAATGTAATTATATACGAATATACTTAGTTTTTGCAATTTATGTTTAATTAATGTAATTATCTATAAATATATTTAGTTTTATAATAGTTTTGTGGATTGGTTTAAATAATATATTAGTTTTTAAATGTGGAATTATAATTTTTCTGTAAAATTTTAAGAAAAAATATTATTTTTAATAAATCTGGCTAGTTCTATAGAGTGATGTGTTTTTCATGATTTAGTCAATTTTTAGAAATTGTGATTGCTTATAAATAATTTATTCAGATCTAGTGGAAATTAATGAAATGATGTTTGGTATGCGCATTTTCAAATCAACAATATTATCAAAAATAGTCCTCAATATTATCAAAAGTAGTCCTCTATGATGTACACATTTTGAGAAATTGTTTTTATTATATAAATATTTCTAAAAATATATATTATTTAAAATTATATATGTTGAAATTACAAAACCCAAAAATAGCATTGATGATTTTGAATATGAAATATATGAAATTTAATTATAATTATTATAAATATTATATTAAAAATATATAAATTAGTTTAAATGAATACATTATAAATATTTTATGTTTTTGGATTTAATTAATCTAAATTATTAATTTTCGAGTGATGTATTTTTTCAAAATATTTAGTGATGGATTTTTCTAAATGATTTTTCGAAATCTTTTATCTTTCAATGTATCTCAGTTCACCGCAATATTTAGTTGACAAGATTATCTAGAAAAATACATTATTAAACATAACACTCTTATTTTTAGTGGTGTATTTTTTCAAAATATTTAGTGATGTATTTTTTTAGATGATCTTCTCAAATCTTCTATTCTTCAATGTATCTCAACTTTGCACAACATTTTTGTTAAATATTATCAAACCAGTTTGGAATTGTGATACCAAGAATTGGAAGCTTCTCAACTCTATGGAGATTATAAGTACACCACTGTGGATGAATTCCTGGATACTTGTCTCATTTTAGCACCACTAGAGTTGAAACCCATGTGTTAAAGTTTGAGGGAATGGCAAGTTCATGACTTGAGTTAAATAATGCTAGGTTATGGCAATGTAGAGTGAAGATAGGTTTTTTGTGATTTAGTCATTCTTTAGAAATCGTAATTGCTTATAAATAATTTATTAGAGCTCGTGGAAATGATGTGTGGTATGTGCATTTTCAAGTCAACTATGTTATCAAAAATAATCTTCTATGATGTATGGAATTTGAAGAATTGTTTTTAAGTTTTTTTTTTTCTCTGTAACATATATATATTATATATATATATATATATATAATATAATATATAGACTAATTCTATTAAAGGTAATTAAAAATTAAATTACAAGGAGGTCGAAACCTCAGAAGAGAGAAATTACTAGCCTTCAGCTCATCAAAACTGTCCCAAGATTGGGAGAACCAGTTACAGAATGCCAAAAACCATACATAGGGATCTAAATATATCGATAAACTAGAAAGAGGATATGGGGTAACCCTTAGCGAAACTGTCAATACTAACCAAAGACAGAGAAGCGATCCAAATCTGCATAACCATAGAACCATAACAAAAAGACACTACCAGAAACATAGAATCAAAACGAAGCGACATGGTGACCCACAATGAAATGCTGGGGGAGCATGCAGGGGCCAGGAGGTTTCATACGACCATGTCTTGGTCTGGACATTCCTCCATAACAGGGCATGCATTGCCAAACCAGAACTCACCAGCCTTTGCCTCGTCATCAACACCGCTGCCACCTAGATGATCCGACAAACGACGGTTGCCACTAGAACTACCAGCAAGGTCAACCAAGCTAGAGGCCCCATGGGAGTTGCCATCTGGTGGCTGAGTGTCATCAAGAGCATTACCCTCGACATGCAGATCACCGCGTTTGGTCACTTTGCCTTCGTCTTCCATATTCTGCTCGTTGTTGTGTCCGCCCTGAGAATGCTCCGTCGAGGTGTGCACTGAAACATTAGGCTGAGCCTCTTCCTTCGCGAAGATGATGGTAATGTTGGCCAAGATAATAGGCTTGTTGAGGCTACTTTGAAACTTAAAATGGGTGGTCTGGAAGGTATTATGCGGGAAAGGTTTGCAGACAGTGCTGGGCTGAGGCAAAATTGCTTGAGATGAGGGAGGGGACGCAGTAGCCAGAGGGATATCAGTCGAAGGAGCAGGCTAAGAACGCCCACGACCACCGTGACATCCACCATAACGACTTCGTATGCGGTGGCACACCATGGTCAGGCTGCGAAGGGAGAACGATGCAGAGAAGGTAATAGAGGATGGGATACAAGACAGCTTGAAGGGAAACCGCACAGAATTTAGAGAGCAAAGTTGGGCCTTGGAAAGGGGAAGCTTAATTCCAACAGCAATAGCCCCCCAGAACCAAACGCTGATGGTTGAAACCATTCTACTGTAGAAATTCTTAGTCTGATGCGAGCAATGGAAAGAGGGAAAGGAGTAGATAATGGATAGGAGAGCCGATAATGCCATGAATAAAATCGCAGGAGTCCTGTCTCGACCAGAGTGAACAATTAAGTCAAAATGTAGGCAGACCTGTTGATGCCTTGTGTGAGCCCGCATTAGCCATGAATGAGCGTGGAGAAATGTGCAAACCTGCCTCAGGCAAGTTCGAACGCCGACACTGATGAACATCTCCATTAATAAACATTTAATTCACCCACGTCCGGGTGAAGAATTGTTTTTATTATATAAATATTTCTAAAAATATATATTATTTAAAATTTACATGTATTAAAATTACAAAACCATATAAATATTTTTAGAAATATATATTATTTAAAATTTATATGTATTTGAAATTATAAAACCACAAAAATATTCATTGATGACTTTGAATATAAATATATAAATTTAATTATTAATTATTATAATATTACATTAAAAAGATATAGTAAAATTATATATTTAGTTTAAATGAATATATTATAAATATTTTAATGCTTTTGCATTTAATTAATCTAAATTATTATTTTTCCATTAGTTAAATTTCATAGCAAATATCATATTTTAAATTATATATATATACTATTTTTTTTTTGTAGAAATTTGGCGCTCATTTGAATTATACGAATTCAACAATCACCTTCCACAATTCCCACAATGCCCCTCAATGCGGGGCTCATGTTGATCTTTAAAATGGAACAATTAACAAATTCTTGAAATACAGATGAAATTCAACATGTTCGGTTCGTCAAGTAGTTCAAGGAAATTAGACCTATTTTTAAAAAATTTCATTTCGCCAACAAAATCGTAATGCTCCACAGCCTACCCACACACATTGATGGAGAAATAATTGTTTGGCCAGTGAAGATAAAAAATGGACAAATTTGTAGATAACGATCTGAGTGCCTAGTTCTCCACTTCACGTCTATCAATTCTTGCCCTGTTGAATACAACAACCATTCAAGAATGATCTTTAAAATATTATTCCAATGATCATTATTTCTCTCGTTCTGCATTGGTTGTAGAGTCATCTTGCCACATGTCGCTTGCCGATGATGGTGTTACCCCAAGGGGGAGGATTCTGTAATAGCCCTGGTGAAAATTCCATGTAATAAAAGTTAATAAAGGCAAAATAATAACCATGGTTGATGGGATACTTATTCCAAGCTGAATGTTGGGTAAGGCATCCTAGTGCGGGCATTCAGCAGTTTATTATGGCTAAGGAAATTGCAAAGACAATGGCTAAGGCTTTGGAAATGAAAAATAGAATTTTGGCAAATTTATTTATGAAAATAATTGAACTTAGGAGAAAAGGGAGGTGAAATGTCACATGTTGCATGTGAGGAGGAAAATGAAAAAAATAATGGACAATGAAGAATATAGAGGCCTCATTAATAAAAAGGCTTTTGAGGATCAGTTGGTAACCTTTTGTCAACTCAGTTTTGGATCTCTCACATTATTCTCTCTCCCTCTCATACTCTTGGATACTTAGAGTTTTCTTGGAGCACTCTTGAAGGGTGTGGCATACTTGATTTTCAGAGCAAGAAGGATAAGGAAGAGTAGGGAAGCACAAGAGGACATCCAGATTAGAAACTACACTGGGATTTTCTTGTAGGTACCAAGTTGAATGTATGTTTTCCTCACTATTTTTGGCATGCATGGCATATGCATGTGGATTTTTGGTCATGATCTATCAATGGGATGGAGAATTTCCTTGGTTGATAGTGAATTTCCTAGCCTTTCCATTTCCTCGATAGCCATGGAAACTGCGAGTTTATTTCCTTGTTTTGTTTTGGATGGTTCTCATATTTCCTTAGTTTGCGTTGAGTTATTAGTTCCTGGAAGCCTTGGTTGGAAAAACGCTCTGGAAGGCCTGTAATAGCTTGGGTTGAGTTACTAGTCTTGGAAGCTTTGGTTGGACAAACACTCTGGAAACCCTTGGTGGGTTGAGTTACTAATCATGGAAGCCTTAGTTGAATAGACACTCTTGAAGCTCGACGACAACTATGGGTTGATTTATTAGTCCTGGAAGACTTGGTTGGAAAAAATGCTCTAGAATCCTTGGAAGGCTTGGATATAGACCAATCTGATGATGGCTTTGTGATGGCCGACCATGAAGTGGAATCATTGTTTGATGGGTTGAGGTGGATGGAATCTAGAAGCCCTTGATGGTTTTGGATTGATGTGTTCTATGAGATCCCACATTCATGCTTGGAATATGGCATGGGGGTGAATAATTGCAGAGAGATTTGGCACAACCATTCTATGGTCGGGTGGAACATGGAAGTCCCATCTTGAGTTTGGATTTTGCATCATCAATAAGAGGTTATTTATCATTTTATTTCTATAGGTATTATACTCGTTTGTATGGCTGTGATTTCAATGGTATTTATGTTGGTATTCTGTTGGTTATATATATGTTTTATGACAGTAGTTATGTATGGTTCTCCTCATATTTTTACTTGTAAATGAATGAACAATGTATCAATGACCTAATGGATGAAATGGAAGTCAATGTGTTGAGGCATACATGTATCTCAGCTATTCTCACCTAAGTATGAGACCCCTATGCTCAGATTTGTTATTTACACCTATAGACTACATATTCTTGATATGTCTGACAAAATGCCTATCATGGATAGTATGGGTCCAGTCAAGGTCTTATTCAAGTAATTTCATTTGGACTATCATTTCCTTGTCATCTTATTGTTCTCAATATGTCATTCTATTTTGGGTAGTGACATGGGCTCTGTGCCTAAAAAAATGGTTGAAATCTTGGGGACACTGGCACAACACTATGCAAAAAGTCCCTAGATGTTGGCTTATAGGCCTATGAAAGCATTCAAAGGTCCCTAAAGGTTGGCATTCCCATAGCATGAGAGTGTCCATAGGTCAAGGGGTCCAAAAGCTCTGTGGGACCAAGGGGCTAGTTGGGAGAAAGGTTATATTCGTTCTTGAGGAATGTAATGCTGATGTTGAATGTTTGTATGGTGTGTTTCTATTGGTTCCACTTCCTTAACGTGACTTAGGAGGTCAAATCATATCATAGTGGCCTCTCGTCACATGTTTACCTCGATTGACCAGTTGCTTTGGTAGATGTGGGAGCAAAGTGTTACACCATGCTTATCCTAACATGCCATGGATATCATTGCTTTCATTCAACTGATGTATCCCTCGTTATAATCTGTCCATAGCATAGGCATAATATAATCACATAATATAAACTCATAACCACATGATATTTACCCAGTAGATTTGTCAGGACTACTCTCCCACTTGATTCCTCATAAACCAGGAACCTCTTCATGTCATTCAACTACATAAGAAATCATTCCTCCACAAGAATGATCTCTGACAACCATATCAGACAGTGACATATTTACATAAATACATACATGTATATAAACATTAGCATAAGAAAATCATGATCCTCTTAGACAATGACATACATACACACATATATACATATAAACATTAGCATAAACACAATCATGATCCATGATGACCTTGTCAGACATGACATACATACATACATACATACATGTATACATATATAAACATCAACACAATCATGACCACAACATAATCGGCACATACCATAATGTCAAGGTTAAGATAACACCCTTTATCCATGCAAACCATGCACAACATTGAGAAAAACCCCTCCCAACATAGCCAAGGAATCAGATGCCTCACATCCATTCACTTTACCATTCATGTTACCTTCCTCATGATTGTCCCATCATTGTTTATTTACACGAATGGACCCAACCAATCCAACTGGTTGTCATACTCTTTCCTTCAACTTCCTTTATACGTGCACCACCTTCATCTTATTCTTACATTGCCTACTAGATTTCATTCATCTCTCTCCGAGCTCCACCAACTTTCCTCTTTCCCAACTAATTTCCAAGACTCAAAACTTAAATGGAAAGCACAAGAAACAAACAAGAAGAAAAACATGAAAGCCAATAACAATATGACACCACAAACAAAGTGGAATGATCTGCACTAGACATAACAAAACTGCAAATCAAGAGGAAGCAAAATCATAAAATACCAAAAGCATCAGACTAACAACAGACGCCATGACTCAATACCCATGGTTCCTAGTTTTTCCAAGGAAATCTCAACCTGAGCCTTATTCATAACTTCATGGCAGTCTTTGTGAGGCAATCCCCCACATCATATTTCCATAAACACATAGTTGTCAACACATAAATAAATATACAATATATTACTTATCTTACCTTGTTGTGCCAAGAAAATTGCCTTATAGCTGAACATATCTGTGTCATGTTTCAAGGGACTCCAATTCCCTTGATAGATCTAGCTATAACTAGAAACTAGTTGTTATACCTATCATATACATGTCCATGAATATAACACATAGCCACATAATGTCAGATGAAATCAAGGTTAAGAAGACTTCCTGTATGCAAAGCACTCATTCCTTTGGAATTAGGGTTTCCAAACATAGCCAAAGGAATTCTTCCCCAATTCCATTCTTTTACCTTTTTTACCTTGTTGCAAATGAGGCTTACTATGTAATGTCACCTCACCCAACTATTGGTTATATAAGTACATCAATTTTTACCTTGCCATGCTAATACCAAGCATGTTGTTATGCAATTGTTCACTCATGTTAGTCACATGTTCCACAAATCAAGGCATCATGTCTGTAAATTTTAAATCAACCTTTACCAAGTCTAACAACTAGGTCATAATCAACTAAAAATCATAAGACACAATGCCACAACTATCACCTGTTATACTCAAGTACATGTAATCTATCTCAACACATATGCATTAGTACGACCATCTTAAAACAAGATCATTTATTAATGCAATCTTAGAAACTCGTACACATATCATACAATAAATAAGACATTCAACAAACTATAAATGTACCATGTTAGATAAATCAACTAGACGGCATAATAGACACCAAACACTTAAACACCAACTAGATAACGTAATCAAACAATGAAGCATCAAGTATACTACATAAGCAAACTCATATATTAATGTATCATAGGGGAGGTTATCTTGTCTGCACAATCAATATAGTTAGCACGACATAACTTTACAAGACATCAAATCAAGCACAAATAAGATCATCGTATCCATAACAATAACTAACTAACATGTTCACATCATAATCTCAAAAACATTTATCATTCATATAGAATAATCACATTCGCATAGTCAGTCTAGATTAATACAACACAATGTAACAAATAAGTCAACTCATATCTGAATGTCATAACCCTAACCATTTGCATAGACCAATATAACTTAGTATGATACATATAACATCAAGGTATTAATGTAATAAGCCTAATAATCAAGCTAACTAGCTTACAAGAACAACAAGTTATGTATCATGCTTATCAACAACATATAACCTAATCATCAAGCTAACTATATTTTAACAACAACAAGTTAATCTATAACATACTTATCAACAACATATAACCTAATTATCAATCTCCAAGACTAGTAACTCAACCCACTAAGGGCTCGAGAGCATTTGTCCAACTAAGGCTTCCAGGGCTAGTAACTCAACCCAAGTTGTTCCAGGGCTTCTAGAGAATTTGTCGAACCAAGGCTCCAAGAAGTAATAACTCAACCCATATCCATAAGGAAAATGAGCACCAAACAAAAAACAAAAGGGAAACCCATGACACCATGGCTATCCAAGAAAAGACAAGGCTAGGAAAAATTGTTGTCAATCCAGCCAATCCTCCATGCTAATGACAGATCATAACTAAACAACCACATGCATACCCCATACATGCCAAAACTAGCAAGGAAAACATACATGAAACTTAGTACCTACAAAGAAAACCCATTGTAGTTGCTAATGTGGATGTTCCCTTGCACTTTCCTTATTTTCATTTTCCTTTTTGCTCTAAATCTAAGGCATGTCACAATGCTCCAAGAAAACTCTAAGTGTGCAAGAGTATGAGAGAGGGAGAATAGAGAGATAGCTCCAAGCTAAAACTAACAAAAGCCATGATACAAACTTGTTAAATAATTTATAGAGCTTGTATACAAATGTTCCTCAAAATAATGGATGAGTTGGTTTCTTCGGTTTTAACTTTAAATTGAGGAACTAGTCGATTTCTACTACGACGAACAAAATTTTCCATATCTCTATTAATATCTTCAGTTTTGACTAGATTTTTGAACATGATCCACATATTCATCACCATGAAATACACACTTATAGAGCTCATATACAAACTTCATAAGATATTTATGTACCTTGTATATTAACTCCATTTGATATGTTTGTGTATGTGTGTGTGTGAAGAACTCCAAATCCATTTTAAGGCTGTATTAACTTTATTAATTTTCAAAAACTATAAACTTAATAATGATATATAAGAAATCCTCTTTTTTTTATGGAAGAAATATCTTCCCATGCATGGAATGCTACCACCAGGATTGTACCAATAGTTTAGATGCCCCTTAGATGTTACATACAACTATACAAATTTGTTTCTAAAATAATGCATCATTAAAGTATTAGAAAAAACATATGCATTATTAACATATTGATTATAATAGTGTAGCAATATAAATTAAATGTTTGGTAAACACTTATAGGCATCAACCCATAATAAACATCAAAACACCTATTTCATGATGCATCACATTCAAATTTAAAAAAAAAAAATTTAAAAAATAACTAAATTATAATTCTATTTTATGTTATTATTATTCATAATTATAACAAAATAATATATATATATAGAAATATATATAAATATATATATATATATATATATATATATGTTAAACAAATATAAATTTAAAAATACATAAACATATTACCATTTACCTAAACATAAAGATTCACCTCCATTTCACCATAGAGATTCTTAATCTATAAATAAGTTTTGTTAGAATATTATATTCCAATACCATGGTTTATTACTACTATATGTCTACAAAACTATAACTCATTCCATATGACACTTGTTCATATACCATTTTGTTTTAATTAATCAAATTAATTAAAA
>APFE030971409.1:0-17925 GCA_000404065.3 Pinus taeda | reverse complement strand
TGAATTGTTATGTAATTATCTTGCTATCATTGATTGTATGCATGCGCTATAACAACAAATCTTGTTCATTCCACTATTGGGTGTTTATATGATATGCCTTTACTTTTAATCATGTATATGTTGATGATATAAATGTGTAAAGTGTAGTAATATCGTTTTAAATCACTGCGCTTAACTATTTAAGCACAACAATCCTAAATAGTTCAAATATCTATGTCTGAAGGATACAATCATCTATATGTTTATCTTTGAGATATAGAGCATCAAAAGCTACGCTTTAGAGCTCAATAGATTCCCGGGATAGTTTCATTTATTTATATTTTGTCAATAGTATCAGTCTTTCGCTTATCACTAGTGTTACTTATAAAGCATTCACTCATCCCATTTTATCTACTTCTGGGAAGCTGGTCCCATTATCCCCAGTCGGAGCCACTATCCCAAACGGAAAAGGAGCTGTACTAAGGTTCGGACCGGGTGGTTTCCCCAATGTTGTTGCAGCGATTTTCGAGGCATCAACAGGTAGCAAATCCATTCCTTTGGTAGTTCCTTACTCCAAGAATTTTTCCAAATC
Organism: Pinus taeda; assembly: GCA_000404065.3. NCBI lineage: Eukaryota > Viridiplantae > Streptophyta > Pinopsida > Pinales > Pinaceae > Pinus > Pinus taeda. The sequence continues at coordinate 17,354 of APFE030971409.1, read as the reverse complement.
TAGATGTTCCCTATCAAGAATGTCCTGCAGTTCATGATCCTCTATTCCCACCTCGCTCGGGGTCATTTCTTGGTCCCTATCGAATTCCATAGTGTTCAACAAATCCTCCTTTTGTTAGTTATTTTTAGGCATATCCTCCATGCTGTCTTCCTTTTCCTTCTTTGCAGGGCTTTCCTCCAGTGTCTGGTTCTCTTTATCATGTTCCTCTTCTTCTTCTAATACCTTGAACCTATTCTCACTTAACTGTTTTTCCTCAATGATTTTTTTTGGTACTTTCTCCCTCATCTACCACTGCTTCCCACTTTGTTGTAGCTTTCAGTTTCTTTCCCTGATGTAGCTTTAGTTCTGCTTTCCACTTTGTTTAGGGGGAAATATATGAATAGATGCCCGTGTTCATAACATTTATGACATCTGAAAGGAAGATGCTCATAGTCTACTGCTTGCACCCATTCTTCATAAAAAAACTTCTAGAATTTTTTCATCCGTTAGAGCTCCAGAGAGGTCTATCTCTACACATATACGGACAAAGGAGGTATACTTTCCTCGCATTGTGGCCTCTGATATTTTTACAAAATGCCCTAGCTTATTTCCTATTGCCTTTAATGATTCTGGCTGCCAATACTCTAGAGGTAGGGAATAGAGCCTTACCCAAACCAGGACCGAAGTGAATGTCTCACGCTCCGAGACAAAATTCATCACCCAAGGCTGCATATAGAGGCCTACAATAGCATAGAAGTACGACCCTCCTTCAAACACCTTGTGTTTATCCTCTATGTTTGTAAAAAATACAATGAAGAAACCCTTGGATCCAAGGTGTAGATCTATATCCCCCTTACGTTTCCAATTATTCTTTATCCAAACCTGCAAATTTTTCTCTGTAGGCCATAACCCCATGAATTTACAGATGATTGCATAAGTTGCCATGTGTTCCCTATGCGCCTGTAGCGTTGGATCACTTAACACCACTCAGGGTGTGATGGTTGCCTTAGGCTTACATGGTCCATTCTGATTTCTTGCGTCAGCATTCTAATTTCCTTCTTCTATTTGCTTCTCCCGTCTCACTTCTTCCTGCGTATCTTCCTTCCCCTTTGAGCTTCTGTTTTCATTTTTCCCTCCTCCTAGAACCCTGGTTTCAGTCCCCAGTGGTTTCTTGAATCTATTAGAGACTTCCTGACTATAGGAGGGAGTGGAACTCCTCCCCTCTTGCCTCTCCATGGTGCCCAACACTGAACTTCTACTGTAAACCCTAGCTCTGCGATTTTTCTACCAGCACCGTCAATACATTCTAATTTTTTTTTTAATAATAAGGTAAATTTCAAGATTTTTTATTTATTTTAAAATAATTCAAAATATTTAAAAGATTAGCAAATGATTTTGAGCTATTTTGTAAATATTTTTACTAAGTTATATAAAATATGAGTTAAAACAATATTGAATTAATATTTTTAAGTTAAAACAATATTGAATTGATTTATAAAATAATAGAAAATAATTTTAAGCTATTTTCTTATTCTTTTATGTATTGAGATTTTTCATACCCATGTCACTTGGAAGTGTGGATTTACTAGCACTTTCTATAATTTGAAATAATAGTCATATAATTTGAGAAAGGTTGTGATACTTTCTACATCTTATCTATAATTTTTTTGGATCTATTTTAAAAGATTATTTACTTTTGATAGATTTCACTCCTAGTTTGTAGAAATTTTTCATTTAGAATAACCATACTTCATAGTTTGTAGAAATTTTCATTTAGAATAACTATGCTTCTACATTAAAATATAAATCTGAAAACCACCTTTCTTTATTTAACAAAAATATTCATCTTTCTTAAAACTATTTCACTTGAACCACCATTTATATAAACATATATACATAATAATTTGATTTAAAAAATAATTTGAACATTTTTTTCTATATTAAAATTATTTAAACAATAATATATTTAATAATAAATACATATGCAAACCAAACAAAACAATTGGCTTTTTTCCCAATCATAGCATTGGGAATAGAAATATAAATGGAGGTAATTATTTAAACAATAATATATTTAATAATAAATACATATGCAAACCAAACAAAACAATTGGCTTTTTTCCCAATCATAGCATTGGGAATAGAAATATAAATGGAGGTTAGGCATCTTAATATTTGTCGTATCGGCAGAACGTTTAATTAATGTAATTATATACGAATATACTTAGTTTTTATAATTTATGTTTAATTAATGTAATATTCTAAAATATATTTAGTTTTAATTATTTAATTTATGTAATTATTTATAAATATATTTAGTTATATTAGGTTTTTGTGGATTATTTTAAATAATATATTAATTTTTTCATTTCGAATTATAATTTTTACGTAAAATTTTAAGAAAAAATATTATTTTTAACCAATATTGTTAGGTTCTAGCAATGTAGAGTGATGATAGGTTTTTCATGATTTAGTTAATTTTTAGAAATTGTGATTACTTATAAATAAGTTATTCATAATGAAATGATGTTTGATATGTGGATTTTGAAATCAACAATATTATCAAAAGTAATTTTCTATGATGTACACATTTTGAGAAATTGTTTTTATTATATAAAATATTTTTAAAAATATATATTATTTAAAAATTTATATATATTGAAATTACAAAACCACAAAAATATCATTCATTGACTTTGAAATATGAATATATATGAATTTAATTATTAATTATTATAATATTATATTAAAATATATAATAAAGCTATAATATTAATTTAAATTAACATATTATAAATATTTTATGTTTTTGGATTTAATTAATTTAAATTATTAATTTTCAAGTGATGTATTTTTTCAAAATATTTAGTGATGGATTTTTCTTAATGATTTTTCGAAACCTTTTATCTTTCAATGTATCTTAGTTCACCACAATATTTAGTTGACAAGATTATCTAGAAAAATACATTATTAAACATAACACTCTTATTTCTAGTGGTGTATTTTTTCAAAATATTTAGTGATGTATTTTTTTAGATGATCTTCTCAAATCTTCTATTCTTCAATGTATCTCAACTTTGCACAACATTTTTGTTAAATATTATCAAACCAGTTTGGAATTGTGATACCAAGAATTGGAAGCTTCTCAACTCTATGGAGATTATAAGTACACCATTGTGGATGAATTCCTGGATACTTGTCTCATTTTAGCACCACCAGAGTTGAAACCCATGTGTTAAAGTTTGAGGGAATGGCAAGTTCATGAATTGAGTTAAATAATGCTAGGTTCTGGCAATGTAGAGTGAAGATCGGGCCAGAAAGTGTCAGATCGGGCCCGCTGCTTTCCGTGAGGGAGTAGGGGACCAGTCTGCTGGATCGATTTTCCAAAAACGCAGGCGTTGCTTCCAATCCTGGGCATAACCCTCTCTGGGGGAAGTGCAGCTATCCAATACTGATTGGGGTCCAGCTGATTTGATACAGATGGCCAAGAGCATTGAAAGATGGAACCTAGATCTGTCCTGAATGATGCATCCTGTACTGAGAAACGGAGATAAAATTCCAATCTCTACTTGTATTGTTCCAAATCTCGAGGCTACTCTCCGGTGGTAGATCCGGACCAAACCCGAATGAAGAGGTCATACTCTGCGCATCCATTTTCCAGGCCCCCATCCATTTCTACCCCTTGTTGTTCTATGAGATTAACGGCGGCACAAACCAGATCTACTGTAACCCTGAGAACTGCCATCGCCGACGCCGCCATTCGATATTGGTTGGGGTCTAGCTTATTTGATGCAAGAAGCCGAGAACAGTGACAAAAAGCACCCAGATCCGTCATGTATGAAACATCCTGAGCCGAGAAGGGGTGGTTAAACTCCAGTTTCTGTTTGCTCTGTTCCAGTTCTTGAAGCTGCTTTCTGGTGGTAGATCCGGGCTAGATCTAAAGGGAGAGATCATGCACGGCGAGTCCATCTGCTAGGCACCGCTCCGATTCTGCGTAGTGCTGATCTTTGTGAGCAACGACGACAACTAGACCTTCTGAAACCCTGTTCGCTTGAGGAAACGCCATCGCCCGAGCCTTGGTTTCCTGACCTAACCCAAATCTCCAACCAATATGCCTTTAAATTATATATATATAATATATATATATATATATATATATTATATATATATATATATATATATATACTATATTTTTTTTTTGGGAAGAATTTGGTGCTCATTTGAATGATACAAATTCAACAATCACCTTTCACAATTCCCACAATGCCCCTCAATGCAGGGCTCATGTTTGATCTTTAAAATGGAACAATTAACTAATTCTTGATATACAGATGAAATCCAACATGTTCGTTTCGTCCAGTAGTTCAGGGAAATTAGACCTATTTTTTAACAAATTTCATTTCATCGACAAAATCGCAATGCTCCACAGCCTACCTAGACAAACTGATGGAGAAATAATTGTTTGGCCAACGAAGATATAAAATGGACAAATTTGTAGATAACGATCTGAGTGCCTAGTTCTCCAATTCACGTCGATCAATTCTTGCCCTGTTGAATACAACAACCATTCAGGAATGATCTTTAAAAGATTATTCCAGTGATCATTATTTCTCTCGTTCTGCATTGCTTGTACAGTCATCTTGCCAAATGTCGCTTTCGTGCATTGCATAACCATTCAATAGGTCCTTATACCAAACCTTTACCTACTTACATTAACACGAATAATTAAAGGGAAGCATATATGGGGACAGAGCCGAATGCAAAAATGCTATATGCCCCTCAACCTAACCTATCGGTAAAGCAAGGAGTATAACTTGATGCCCTTCTCTCGAATCATTACTAGTTGATCAAGATCTCGATTGAGGGACAAACTAATGTCTATAATGACATGCATATTGAACTGATATTAAATACTATGATCTCCCTCTTATCTCACTATGAATTTTTCCTCGCCTCCCTCTTGTCTCTATTATATAAAGTTATAGGCTCAATCTCCTAATCAATAATTTCTTTTGGATGACCCGCAGAGAAGAAAAAAAATAGGTTGTAATCAATACTCTGTAAATTCTCATATAGGGCCTTTAAAAGCCTAGAATGAAAGTTAGTAAAGGCAAGCATAGATAAGGCTATCCCCAATGCCCCAACCAGCAAACAGGTTCAAACTATAATTGAGAATGGGGACAATGGTATCTCTTTGGTCGGTCTGCGCTACGAATTTGTAGGAGAGAATCTCGACACTGGAAGTCGAGGATGAATGAAAAACCATGAAGACCACTTCGTCAACACCTAACCGCATGGTGGTCGCCTATAAGCCACTCTGTTTGTGTTTGAGCACTGATTCGTCAAAGCTGGTGGCGTTGATGGTAAGGAGTGTCATGCATGGTTGAGATTCATTCATATGCTATTGTATGCAAGCTATAATGCAGGGTCCTTGTTGCAACGATCCTCTATTCAATCAATAGTGGAATCATCGGTGATTTCCACAACTACATTGTCCACCAATTAGGTTTCAGTGATGTCATGTTATTGTTTTTCCTATAGCCACCACCGATGGCAATGCTTCTTAGTACTCCCCCTTGGTATAGTAGCAGGGACATGCCTTGCATAAATGGTGGAATTTAGTAACAGATGTGCTTCTGCTTGAACCAAAAAATAGTGACAGATGTTTATTCGAATCAATGGTGCAAAACAAAATGGTAGACTAAATTCGGCGCTGAGGTGTTTCAAAAGGAAACACCTTTGGTGTAATTAAGTTATATATGGCATCTCTCATACTGAGGTTGTTTCTACACCATCACCAAAAATGAAATGAGAAGTAATTAAACTTGAATTTCTTACTTAGCTATAGTTTAAGAGAACTATTTATAAAATCAACTAAATGTAACACTATTATATTTGGGCGAAAATTCCGACTGCGTAATCGGATGGAATGATTAAAATCGGAGAAAGTGTTAGAATTTAAATTAGTTTTTTTTTTTTTTAAATGCTGACTGTCGTCAAATATCCAATGATAGCGATCTACTGGTCGAATATTCAACAATTATCCTATCTCGTTGATTATTCGATAGTTTCCTATAATCCCTCTTGTCATCGAATATTTGACCTACAATTTTTATCGTCACATATCTGATGATCCGTACAATATGAAAATGTGTTGTCCAATTTCCTACAAATGGTAAATAACCATTGCATAACATTCAATTCCACCATTAATGGCTTTTTGTGTTGATAATGTCTAATCTAGGATCAATTTGACTAATTAAAATAAAGACAACATTAATACTATAATTAAATTAAAAATATTAAATGTAATCATATATTATATATAAATAATATTATATATATAAGATTATAGGATTATAATAAAATTTTATATATACATAAAGTTATTACATATATTATTATAATTATAATATGTGTGTGTGCGCGTGCGAGTGTGTCCTAACATCATATAACTTTGACATAGTTGCTATACGTACTAGTGATAATTGTTTTGAAAGGTTTTAGGCTTATTTTGAGGTTAATGTTTGAAAAAAATCATCACTGAAAGTTTGGTAACAAAAAATGTCACATAACATCCCTCAGGGAGTCCAAGGATATGTGGGATTAACATTGAGGGCTTCTAAGGATGGAAAATGTTATTTCCTTTGTAGAAAATGCAATGGCTTGAGGCCAAGGAGAATTCTAATAGCATCAGCTAAAAATGATTGTAGAGAGTATGGAAACGCTAAAGTTGGACATGAATATCGTACATTTGTAAGTTATTTATTATATGTCTTTGTATTGTAGATTGTTTTTGTAAATGTTTATATGTATATTGTATCTTAGATTGTATGTCTTTGTATTGTAAATTGTATTAAGTTTCTATTGTAAATGTATTTTATAATATTCTTTTAGGAGGTGTTTGAACTATGTTGTCATCTTGATGTGGACTAAAAATATTATTTGATTATTTTCATTAGGGTCAATTAATGGGTTAGGTCAAGTTAGGGGTTAATTAATTAATTATGGGCTTAGGGATAAGGAGTTATTGTTTAAGGGTTTATAAGGGGTTAGGGGTTAAGGGATTAGGGGTTAGGGGTTTAAGGACTTAGGGGAATGGGGTTAAGGTTTTAGGGGGTTAATTTGGACCTACAGGATTTAGCGATTAATCAATATGGGTTTTTATGGAGCATTATTAATAATTTTTTAAAGTACATTACATAAGATATAACATTAAAAAAGAATATGGCATTACAATGATGAATGCAAAATAATATCAATATGTTTTTTTACTATGATCGTGACTAAATATCTCCAAAAGTGTCCCACTTCCTACATGTCAAGAAAATTAACATCTTTTTAGATTTTTTTCAACATTCTTAAATATCTTGATAAATTGCACAAGCATCATAATTGATTTGTTGTCTTTGTTCTTGGTCTCACCTAAGTTCTGATATTTCTCTTTGTCTTTGTTGCCTTTTTTTCCTTATATATTATATTGTAAACTGTTGTTATACAATCGTTTCAATGTTTTCTATATATTCTAATATTACTTTATTATTGTAATAGTATATTATCGGCCCCCTAATGCATTTCTCAATGAGGAAGAGGTGGTTGTAGTACAAGTGATTGTTCAAGAACATGAAGCAATTAATATTGAGGATCAAGCTAATGATACAATGGAAGAAGATAATGATGCCAATAACATAGTTAAAGAATATGGGACAAATAGATTGATCCAAGAGACATTTAATAATGTTGGAATGGATGACGATGAAAAGTAGTATGATGATTGTGCTTTTTATTTTCATGTACTTAATATGAAAACTAAACTTCTTTACAAAGGCTAAAAAACATCTCTTCTCTCTACTCTATTGTTGCTGGTCAATGTAAAGATGGTGAATGGTTTGTCAAACACATGTGTGACACAACTCCTACGATATGTAATATATTTTGTGACATTTGGATGCAGTATGTATGATTAATATTTTATAGTACATTAAAAAATACTATTTTTTATGTTGTAGATTACTAAGTGAATTTTATGTTACCACCGTCAAATGTTTTACCTCGTACTTACCGAGATTTAAATGTCGTTATGAAAGACATTGGAAAGGAGTATCAAGTTATTCATGCATTCCTTGATGATGATATTATCTATTATAAAGAACATGAATTGAAAGATAAGTGCCCAAAATGTGATGACAGTAGTTATGAAACCGATAAAGTAACAAAAAGGGTGTCTCGCAAGGTTCTTCATTATATTCCCATAATTACATGTATAAGAGAATTGTTTAGGTGAAAAAGAGTAGCAAGACTTACGGATTACTATGCAAGGAATAAAATTGAAGATGGTGTTCTTCGAATGCCTGCAGATGGATATGCATTTAGGAATATAGAGGAAAATTGGCCAGTGTTGAAAGAAGAACCTCATAATCTTATGTTTTCATTAGCAACTAATGGTATCAATCCATTTGGAGAGGCCAAATCTATGTGACATTCCATTTTTGTGTTCCTTATGGCATGCTTAGGATGAACTTTCAGAGTTGGGCGCAGATAGGTCACAGGTGCAAGTTGGCGTCATCACCAAGCCCAGGGGCTTTTAGAGGGGTTTTGAGGAGTTTTTATCAGGCCCAATGGTATTCACTTGGTATATTCCATCATTCACATAATTTACTTTTTGTTTTATTACATTTCGACAAATTTAAAAAAAACAGAGTTATTAATTGGTTTGACTCAATTAATTATTCTTAAGGTGGCATTTCGAGAGGAATATTTGGCAGAACACCTTAGTGTAATAGATTGTTGGAATTGGAACGAGAATATCTACAAGATGGTGTGGTTAGAAGTAAATTCTAGTGGCCTGAGGAGGCATGGTGCCCAATTTACCATTTTCCCACATTAAAAAGGATATTTTAATTAAGGAAAATGTGATCAATGATTAAAATAATCATAAAATAGCAGCTTCTAGAGGGGTCCATGAGACTTTTAAAAAGAGGAGGAGGAGGTCGTTAGAGGACATCCTAGATTTTATCTTGCTCTCGTGTGAGAAGTTGGAGGACCCGATTCTCTACTTCATTGGTAGCCCGAGGATGGAAACCCTCGGGTGATTCAGTGAAATTGGGCAAGTACCCATATCCCCTTGGTGAATTCATCCAGAATTCACATGACAGATTAGTAGTTGCATTTCAACTCAATTTTGGATGGTCAGTTTCAACATTGGAGCATATCTATTTGGAGACCAGATTATCCATCTAAGCTATTTCAGTGATATCATCATGTACACTCTTTCAGTTATTTATTATAATGAGAGATGATATTATTTTTGCTCATTGTTTTCTTGAATTTCATGCACTCTACTTGTTATATCTTACATGCAATATTCTGTTAATTGAATAATAATTTTATAGTGAAATTTTGGTAGAGTTAAATTTCTATATAATTAGCAAAATATCCCATTTGGGATATTACAATGGTATCAGACCTTGTTTTCCTACCAGCCCGGAGGGTCTCAATTTCAATTGCAGATTGTGCGAGGGCTTTATTGTGAAGGTACCAAATTCAACTTGCCTGTGTCATCATTTGTTGCAGAAAATATATTTTGTCAGAGAAGCCACAGGCCCAGTCTTGACAAATTTTCCTTATTAAACATTCAACAAATTTCTTGTGAAATTTTCTTCCGCTTAATGGTTATTCGAAAAATTAACAATTTCGACAAAGATATTATAGTTTCATTTTGAGGGCCAAAATTTGTTATTGAAGGAGCCCAATTATTTTATATGGCACAATGTTTAATAAAGCCATGGAGTATTTAAAAGTTTGGAAAATTTATTTTTGTTGAGGCAAATTTATAGGGGTTGAAAATGTATTGAGTCATCAAGAATATTCGATTAAGCATTCACGCGAACCACCTTGAGCCATCCGTTTAAGTTAGACAAGTTTGGGCGAGGTTCGATTCTCCACAACTAGAGGTTGAACTGATCTGAAGGAGTCATCGACCAAATGTGAAGGAAAATAATTGTTTTGCAGGGGTCGGTAGATACATCCAGAGGCCATCCTTCCCATGAACTCTCCAGGAAACCCATTAGTAAGAGGTCGAATCTTTTTAATAAGAATATCGTGACTCTAGCTCGTTTAATTGTATGACTGACCTGTGTATTGGTTTGATCTTGTGTCTCACTCTTGAAGGTGGCCGATTTGTTATCTGTGACCACTTACCCATGGAAAAGTTTATTATCAATCTGAGTGATTCCTGAGAGTAGCCAAGTAACAATACCGATTGTCGACTTCCAAAGGTGGGCTGCCGAGATGTGTGAATTTGTTGCGGTGCAGGAAGGATCCATTATTTTCGTGATCACAAGCTTAGTCAAGAATTTGACTGGAAAATGGAACTATCATTACATGGTGACAATTCAAAGAAGAATCAATGTGGTTGTATCCAACATCGAGGAGCGTTAACATAGAGATGATCAACCAACATCAAGGGTGAGAACTCTATTTATGTAGCAATCAAGCAGATGTGGTAAATTGGTCGACAAAATCAAATTTGGATGAAGCCCGAATAAATTTGTTGGGATACACTAAAGCTATGCATAGTGCACCTCTAGCAGAGGGATTGTGATTTTATTTAGATTATGCAGTGTGGCTTGATTGTGGAACCACAAATTGTAATGATCAAACACCACATGCATGGGGACCACAATATTGTAGAGTCAACGGAGTGAAGGAAGGATTAGCACATGCAACAGGAGAAATAAGTAAACACGGTCAAACATTGTTTCAGTTTCCCAATACCTCCATAGTTAACATTTCACGGAGGGAATTCATTGTGGGCTCATTCGTGAGTTGATATTGTCATACAATGTGTACCCTATAGTTAAAAGTGTGCATTGAATATTTATGCACTTGTGTTCCTTTGAATCTACAATGGAGAAATCCCTATGTGCGTTAGTGCTTTAGATGGTGTATTTGGGGAGCACTATATATACTGCGATCTAGTAACAATGTAAACTTTGAAATGGGAACTATAAACTCAAAACATGAACTCTCGCCAAAAAACCCCAAAAAAACATCAAAACAGTGCTAAAAACGAAAAGTGTGTATACTGGAATGATGTTTTTAATTTTTAGGCGTCAATTTTGAACATGTTTTAAAAATCACAGTGACTACGAAATTTACTATGAAATTTTGGTGCAAAATATAGCTTCAAAATGAAAGTGATGATACTGGAACAATGATTTTTTTTTTTTTAGGGTCAATTTTTAAAAAATGCTAATAAAACCAAATTTTTATGTGTCAAACAAAATTGTTTATGAGGGAAAAAACACATTAATGTTTTTGGTAGAATATCATTTTTCTTTCCTAAGTATAAATTTAACATGTTTTCAACCATAACATGCTAGATACAAAAAAATTGAAATTTTTTCAACTATAAAATTAAAAAACCATGACATTATGAACAAATTACATCACTAAATGCATTCAAAAGTCATTATTTGTATATTGAATAAAACATATTTATATCTCTAATTTAATATTGCATTATAGATATTTTAAACAATAAAATTTATCATAATTAAGACATATAATCCAACAACATAAAAATGCCTCATAAATTCTCATTTAACACCATATGGAAAACATTAATTTTATTTGAAGATACGATGCATACATCAGTTATATAAACTATCTTAAAGAATTATTCAAAATCACTCATGTTTTTTGGCACACCATCAGAATTCACATCTTCAGATGAGTGACTGGATGCTGACGAAGATTTTCCACATTCTTCTCTTTCATCAACCAGTGCCCCATTTGAGTCCACATGCATGCCCAACATTTCAGGTTTCAAAATTCTTCTAGATCTACGACTGGTTTCAGCTAAATCCCATGTCAACACTGTTCCTTCTGGTAACAACCTTTTCAGAATCTCTATCATCTTGAAGTGAAGAGTTCCTCTCTTTGTTAAATTGAAGTCATAAACAAATATGTCAACATCCTCCAATTTTAAAATGTCTGTGCGGTGGCGATTTATATTTGTACCCTTTCTTTTTCTTTTTTCCGCCATTTTTTTTTGTCAACAACCATCTCTGGCTTATACACACCATTGAATGGGTGTGTATTTGTGGCATACCAATGTACTTCAACACTTCTAACATCCTCATTTTCTGTAAAGACCTTTATAAATTTAGCAACCCAAAATGGATAGCCATTGGGATCTCCATCTACTAGCACTGCAATCATGCAACCCTCCTTAATATCTTGTACTGAACCCCTATAAAAGTCTCCATGGCTTCACGTTGTGCACGAGACCTTCTAGAACCAATATGCATATCTCTTTCCGCTACCTGTGAAGAATTAATAATACCTTGAGATTGTTGTTGTTCAACAATGTTTACTTCCTCATGTTCATTCAACACATTTTGTGATCAAATAAATGGATTTTTCAAAGGTATATCTTCATTTATTGTTGTCGAAATGATATCACTTTGATTATTGAAAAACGACTCCCACAAAACTGAATGAGCAATGTCAAAGTACTCATGTATATCTAATACATTTTTTAATTTCTTCCAGGAAATCAGAATAATTTATAGCACTGTTCTGTCTACGTGCATTCTGAACTTCACCAACTGATTTTAATAACAATATTTTTGATGCAAATATTGGATGATCTGGAATGAACTTCAAAAATTGCAATCCTGATGACGGTGCCCATTCTGTAGTAGTAGAATACTTCTTGCCGCATATTAGTGTTTTCATATCAATTTTTTTAATACGAAATTAATGTTGGAAGCTAATGTCATTAAGTTGTTCAATGCATTTCCCCTCACCATATGATCCCAGAATAAACCTTCGCATGTCAACAATTTCTTCCAAGACATCAAAAGTAGGCTCTGGCATGTATGATTTCTTAATACATTCAATTAGTGATGGCAAGCTCCCAACTTCCTTCCTCCTCAATGTGACTGAAAAACGACTGAACATCTTATCAATATGGTCATGAGTGTGCCCAACAAGAAGGAAACCAACCTTTACCTTTTGAAAAATTCCCAATTCAACAAGCATGTTTAGATATCCAAAAAAACCTGATTTTTGTTTTCACGACAAGTGATATCCAATTATAGATACAAAACTTCAGGAAGATTACCAGACCAATGAGAAATCACATCATCAATTATGGTTATGGTCAGATTTGCATCATTATGAATATTTGGAGCTGTGAAGTACACCCTTGGCAACATTTTCCCATTGAAGACCATACAACCGACCAAGTGAAACTGAATAAACGTTTCCTCCTGTAAATTTTTGGGCGTGCGAACAAAATGTGGTAAAAGTGTTTTCTTCTGGTCTATACCATCAATTATCAAACCCAAATATTCATTCGGATTATCATAACACTTTTTTCGATGCTTGTACAACTTCTTCGTTTCATTTGTTTGTTGTTCATGATGCTCCTGAAGTTGTTTGACAATTAAATCTACACAACATAAAAGAGATTCATTAAGAAATATGTTTTCATAGTTGATGACTATACAATTTTAAAAGTTAAAGTTATGAACGCGTACCTCTTTCTGAGCCTTCACATTTGTCCCTTTTTGATTTCACAGAAGCACATGTACTGCAAATCCCCATCCTTGTCTTCTTAGGAATACGGACATTGTTGAATTCTTTCTTCCATACCTTCACAAAATATTGATATGTAATAAACTGGCCATGTCCCTCAGCACCTTCTGCATAATTCTTGAATAAGTTGTAGATTTCTCGTCTTGAAAAATTATCTAGAATATGTATTGTCTCTCTATTTGGCATACACTCTCCATTCTTTGAAAATAAATCTTTCATCCATGACATTACAGTATTTGATAATGGACCAAACTGTCTTTTATGACGTACTTCTGAATAAAATGTGGGATCCTTTTCCAAATTTTCTTGAATTCTCGAGAGACGAAAATTCCCAATCGAATGAAACATTTTGAAACCTTTTCTATAGATAAAAAAAGTCCCAATATGATAATCATAACCTGACAATATAGATTGCATGCACCCAACTAAATATGAATTTTGCATGCTTTTATTCATTGACAAATATCTCTTCCTTCTTTCTAATGCAAATTTGAAATCCATATGTTTCAAGCAATATTTTTGGCAACATTCACTTGAAATGAGAGCACTGATAGAACTTCTTCTCGTCAAATATTCTGCTCTACCCCTTGTATAACTAGAACAACTTGCATTGATATGAAAAGGTCTGCTCCTACTCCTTGATACAATATTTCTTGGCAACATCTCCATCATTTGATCATCATTTGTATAAGGCTTTTCATCATCATTAAGAGGAATGTTATCCACACTATGATCAGCTCTGCTTTTCAAATATTGACTTGGAGGATATTCTTCATCTTCCGCTTCTTCAGTGCTACTGTCTTAGTCCTTAGAATTCAGATTGAATGGAAAATCTGACTCGATGTTTAATGGATATTCTTCCTCATATGCATTGCCAGTGCTACTCTCATAGTCCATAGAATTAGGACTACATTGAAAATGTGACTGTTTACTTATTGAAGATGCTACATCCCGTCCTTTGTCACTGCTACCTTTATACTCATTAGAATTAGGACTAAATGCATCATCCTGTCCTTCATCACTGTTGCTCTCATAGTGCTTAAAATTAGGACTAAGAGAGCACAGTGACACTCCATTATTTTGAAATTCATCATCACGCTCTTCATAACTATTGCTCTCATAGTCCGCAAAATTAGGACTAAGTGGAGACTGTGGTACTCCAATCTTTTGAAATTCATCATCCCACTCTTCATCAGTGTTTCTCTCATAGTCCTTAGAATTTGGACTAACTGGACACCATGACACTCCATACTTTTGAAAATCAACATCATGCTTTTCAACACTACTGCTCTCATAGGCCTTAGAATTAGGACTAAGTGGACACTTTGACTCTCCTTACTTTTGAAAATCAGCATCATGCTTTTCATCACTGCTGCTCTCATAGTCTTCAGAATTAGGACTAAGTGGACACCATGACACTCCATTCTTTTGAAATTTACCATCATGCGCTTCAAAACTGCTGCTCTCATAGTCCGCAAAATTAGGACTAAGTGGACACCGTGACACTCCCTTCTTTTGAACTTCACCATTATGCTCTTCAAAACTGTTGCTCTCGTAGTCCTCGGAATTAGGACTAAGTGGACACCATGACACTACCTACTTTTGAACTTCACCATCATGCTCTTCAAAACTGTTGCTCTCATAGTCCGCAGAATTAGGACTAAGTGGACACCGTGACACTCCCTTCTTTTGAACTTCACCATCATGCTCTTCAAAACTGCTACTCTCATAGTCCTCATAATTAGGACTAAGGGGACACCGTGACCCTTCATTCTTTTGAACTTCACCATCATGCTCTTCAAAACTGCAGCTCTCTTAGTCCTCAGAATTAGGACTAAGTGGACATCGTGGCACTCCGTTCTTTTGAACTTCACCATCATGCTCTTCATCACTGCGGATTTCATAGTCCTTCGAAGTAGGACTAAGTGGAATCTGTGACTTTATTTATTTGAAATTCTCCATCCCCTCTTTCATTAGTGCTGCTCTCATAGTCCTTAGAATCAGGACTAAGTGGAAGAATTGACTTTCTATTCATAGTGGAAGAATTCCCGCTATATTCATCAATATGAATAGACTTGTTACGCGATGAAGAAGTTGATGGTGTATAAATCGAAACTTCACTATCAGAACAATCCATCCCTTTCAAATACAAGGTGCTGAATGATACAAATGGAGAGTCTCCTAAAGATATTATATAGCTTAAAGAATGATATTTTCCCTCCAAAATTTTTCCCTCCAAAAAATTTTGCAAAAATATTTCCCTCCAAAAAGTTTCGCGAAAATATTTCCCTCCAAAAATCCTGTTAAATTTATTTACTTTCATTACTTTGTTCTACAATTTATTGAAAAATGTAAACTAAGTTTTTTTATGAAATCATAATTAAAATTGTAAACTACGACTTCTACATTAATTATTATAATAGTTCAACCATATAATATTTGCTTTCCAATACTACAATATTCACTTTATAATATTTTAAAAAAAATTATCCCACATTCAACCCGTTGCAAAACAAATCTATAATATTCACTTTATAATATTGTAAAACAAATTATTCCATATTAACCGTACAATAAAATATCTCCTTAACTTCACTTATATATTAAAATTTCATTATCACTATTACTCACATCACTTCCAAGCTTTCTGAAAATCGTTGAAAGACTCGTGAATTTGTGGAGTAGCTTTCTGAAAATCGGTGAAAGACTTGTGAATTTGTCGAGCAGCTAAATCGCTATCAACAACATATTCAACGAAGAATTCTCGCAATTAAAAGGTAAGTTAAATTGTTTTCCTTGAAAACTTTTATATTAAATTAGTTTAATGATTTTTTGCTTTTTTTTTGTTAAATTAATAAGCTTCCTGAGCCAAATTAACAATTACATCCATCTTGAACATGGTGGGCCTGGTCAACCTGATTTGCTTAATACCTGTGGGTGAGCCCCCACACCTTCACCCGCCCGCTCAGTCCCTCCGGGTGCCCTACCTACCGGCCCCCTCACCCGGCCGTACCACCCGCCCCCTTTCAGCCGCCCGCCCGGCACCCTCCCTCATGCAGGCACCACCCGAGCTACCCACGCCCCCGCGCGCAAGGCAGGGCGATTCCGGGAATCGCCTTGCCTGCCAGGTGGGGCCATCGGCGGCCTAGGTGGACGGCCTGCACGAGGAGGGCGCCCTCGTGGCAGCGCCACCCGGCTGCCCGCGCCCCGCCGGTAGGCAGGGCGATTTCCTTTGTTGGCCGACGGGGGTGGCAGCCTGTGGGCACCTTCACAAGGGTGCCCTCGTGCAGCGCCACTCGGCCGCCGCGCCCGCGCCGACAGGGAATCGCCTTGCCTGCTGAGCGGGGCGTGGGTGGCGAGTTGGCGCCTGCACGAAGGGGGGTTATGCCCTCATGCAGCGCCACCAGGGCGCCCGTCCCGCCTGGTAGGCAGGAATCGCCCTGGCCTTGCCGGGCGGTGGGCGCGGGGTGGGCCGAAAGTGGTGCCTGCACGAGAGGGCGCCCTCTTGAGGTGCCACCCGGGCTGCCTGTGCCCCCGCCTTAACAGCAGGGCGGATCCTGCCTACCGGGGCGGGGGGCAAACAGGGCGGCCCGGGTGGCGCCTGCACGAGAGAGGGCGCCCTCATGCAGGCACCACCCGGGCTGCCCACGCCCCTGCCTGCCGGGTGGGGGTGTAGGCAGCCCGGGTGGCGCTTGCATGAGGGAGGCGCCCTCGTGTAGGCATCACTCGAGCCGCCTGCGCTCTCGCTCAGCAGGTAGGGCGATTCC